>CAIGRQ010187055.1:0-10775 GCA_903798375.1 Fraxinus sp. D2006-0159
ATAAGTTAGCTCCAAGATATTTTAAGTTGAATGAATTGTCAAAAGCTAATTTATATTTATTATTATTTAATTATAATTTCCGTTAGTTTTTCCGTTAAATCAAGAAATTCCGTTAGTTTTTCTGCGTGTGAGTGTTCTGTTGTATTTATGTGGGTTGTGCTTGTGTACATAAAGCACAACTCTATACATATATATGATATACTTGTCTAAAATTATTAGTAATTATTTAAGAAGAAGAATTTTGAATAGTATATAGTTCATAAACCGGTAGTATTTATGAAACGCACAATTAAAATTGAAGTTTGATCTGTCAACGGAAACTAAATTCATGCATCATCGCATTGATGAACTAATCAACTAGACATTAATATAACCATGTCAACTTGACTTGTACTAAACATTAATGTGATAGAAGTAACAGCAGCATCTATAAAATTCCAATTTCTCAACTACATATTGAATGCTCGGAATCAAACTCCTTTATCTACACATTGGGAGCAAAAATGCCTCAACCAGGAGATGGACTCAATCGATCGGCCGATGAATCAAGCTCCAACCTCGAAAAGGTGCTATCGGACACCAATTTGCTGAGGTTGAAGCGGCTAATGATGGCATCGTGGATCGAAATAAAGACCCTATTTCCACTCGTTGCAATTTCAATCATGTAGGGTCTTCTCCGACCACCTTGGTAATCTTGAGCTTGCAGCTTCGAGCCTTGGCAGTGGTGCCGAATTATTGGTTTGATAATATCCCAAACGTAGAGACAGAATTTGTCTTCTTTGGACTTCTTTAGCCACTTCTTGATCTGTCATATCCAGTCGCATAGATGAAGTTATGAATGTTGTTGAAATTTGATAAAAGTTGCGGGTTTTATGAAATCTGTTTGATCAATCGAAAGTCGATAAAATTTTTAAGAGTTTTTGTTATCAAACAAACATTTATTCCGTTTCCACGTTTGGCATGAAAAATGGTCAGATCAACTTAATTCAAATTATTCGTACTGCCTTAACCAAAGTGGATAATTTCAATTTCACGGTAGAGGTGAGTTAAGGTTGGATTACACTACAAATAATTTTCGTCAAACCGTTGATTTGGTGTCTAACATGGAATTGACAATTAATTTTGATCACAATATATTCTAGTCGGAATAAAAATATAAGTTGAATGGTTGAATTAAAGTAAACCGAAATTAATATTAACTTGAAATAAATCTATAATTTGGGTGATCGATCATTATTATTGAAATCTTAACACAATGTTTAGAAAAAATAAAGCACAATCTAATTTAGAGGAGGATTTCGACCTCACTTCTAGCCTGATAAGCCTCTATTTGATCAAAGTTTTTAAAATTATAAGTCGATCAAACTTAATTTCAATCACACGGTTCATAGGATCCATCTATTTATAATCTCAAAAATCTTTGTGGGCTAAATATACTTTAAAAAGTAAAAGAAATCTCTACCTCCTATTTTACCAAATTATTTTTTCAAACACCCATGCATATGCATGGCAAGTGGACACTATGAAACTCTTCCAACACATCCCACAGCCAAGACAAGTGTAATTGTTTGCTCAAACACTTGTCATGAAAACAAAGCCTTTTATATATGCTATATGTTCGCCTAAAGTCACTAGTAATACTGCAGGCAGGAATGAATCCAGAACCGAATTATAGATCGAGCTAATAAGTTTTTTCCTACTAAAAGAATTCAATGGGCTAGACCGAGCCCCGCCAAATCCGTCCCTGATTGTAGGAGAAACAATGATGAATCTTATAAAAATGTATGAATAATAAATATGTAGTATTTAAGAAATGTGTAATTAAAATAGAAATCACACCGACCAAAAACTGACTATCAGTGCATTCATGAATCGTCATGTCGATCGCCTAATCGACTAGACAACCATATTGAGAAATGTCATTTCACTCCGCGAAAGTTATAACCTCGGTTCATATAGTGCTGCTGCGACATTAAATAGCAAGTAAAATTAAATGAGTCATTTAATTCATTCCACTTTTTATTTGGATAATCACAATCTATTATAATATCAGTGTGGTAGATAATATTATATAATGCCACGTGGCGCCACATTAAATGACTTACTTATCATGACAATTGAATTCAATTTGACTTCTTGATAGCAGGTATAAAATTCCAATTCCCAACTACATATTGAATGCTCACAATCAAACTTGGGGTGAACCTCTTTCTCTCTACACATTGGAAGCAAAAATGGCACAATCTGGTGATGGACTCAATCGACCGGCCGATGAATCAAGCTCCGACCTCGAAAAGGTGCTATCGGACACCAGTTTGCCGCATCTGAAGAGGCTGGTGATGGCATCGTGGATTGAAATAAAGACCTTGTTTCGACTTGCTGCACCAGCAATCATGACGTACTTGATTAACAATTCCATGCTCAATGCTACCAGGATCTTATCCGGCCACCTTGGCAACCTTGAGTTTGCAGCTTTGAATCTTGGCAACAACGGCATTCAACTATTTGCCTTTGGCCTCCTTGTATGTACCTATGGACTCCTCTCTAGCACCACAATCGAGTAAAATACAAGTCTAGTTACACCCGTTTATTAAAATTGTGCACATGTAATTAGGGACTGGTTTGCGGGGGCTGATCGGCCTGTGATTCTGTCCTGAATCCGTTACTGCATGTAATAGTAATGATACATGAATTTGACTAGCATGCAAGGGCAGATCTATAGTGGGGGCATTGGGGTCCGCTCCCCACACTAAATTTGAAATTAAAGATTTTGCAATAGATTTTTAAAGATTTTACACAAGATTTTCAAAAAATAAAAATTTCCTTATAATTTTCAATTTTGCCCCACAATTAAAATTTTATGAAACTTGCCCCCGCAACTCAATTTTCCTGGCTCCGTCCCTGCTTGCAGGTATGAGTTATACTAGAATCAGAATTTAAATTTTTAGACGAGATGATTTATCTCATACTCGTATGTCGTGCAGTTAGGAATGGGAAGTGCGGTCGAAACCTTATGTGGTCAAGCATATGGTGCCGGGAGATATGAAATGTTAGGCATCTACCTACAAAGAGCAACTGTGGTTCTTTTCTTGTTCAGTCTCCCAATAACCTTAATCTATATATTTTCGAAACAAATCTTAATTTTCATACATGAATCGAAAGACGTGGCATCACTAGCAGCAGTGTTCGTCTATGGCCTCATCCCACAGCTTTTTGCATACACCGTCAACTTTCCAATACAAAAATTTCTTCAAGCACAGAGTTTAGTACAGCCCAGTGCTTATATTTCATTGGCTGCTGCTGGGCTACATGTACTCTTATCCTGGGTTGCGTACAAGATCCGTCTTGGATTAATTGGGTTATCATTGGTAATGAGTCTTTCTTGGTGGATCATTGTTGTGGCCCAGTTTGTTTATATCGTATTGAGCCCAAAATGTAAGCTCACTTGGAATGGATTCAAATGGGAGGCTTTTAATGGGCTTTGGGAGTTTACGAAATTATCAATTGGTTCAGCAGTGATGCTGTGCTTAGAAACGTGGTACCTTCAAGTACTAGTCTTGATTGCAGGACTTGTTAAGAACCCTGAACTTGCCTTGGATGCACTTTCGATATGGTACGCAAGATTATTTTCTTTTTATCTAGTCCGTTAAAATTATACTCGATAATCGAAAAATTTTATTGTACGAACTTGAAAGCATATACTATAGCACATTTCAAGCTCGACTGAGTTAATTAATATTTCACAAAAATAACGTTGTAATATATCTTGATTTGATTTTGACTTTCGTGCAGCTTGTCAATGAATAGCATACTATACATGATTGGAATAGGGTTCAATGCTGCTGCTAGGTCAGTTAATCTGGCACATTATAATCTTCGTGATATGTTTGGTTATATAAAATAGATAGTACTGCACGATATTAAGAAATAAATTAAAATTTTGATTTCGTTCAATAATTTTCTATACGTTTTCAATGAATTTGAGATTAACAGTGTTCGAGTGAGCAATGAGCTTGGAGCAGGGAACCCTAAGTCCGCAGCTTTTTCAGTTTTCATGGTGAATTTTGTTTCATTCATTATTGCTGTGGTGGTTGCCTCAATCATATTATCACAACGTCATGTAATTAGCTACCTATTCACGGGAGGTGAAACGGTGGCTAATGCAGTATCAGAACTCTGTCCATTCTTATCAATTACTATCATTCTCAACGGTATTCAACCTGTCTTGTCAGGTAATAACTCGATAAATATTTACTCTATCAAACCTTATTGGCCATCGATATTTATTTAATCATAATTGTTTATAGCGTGTTTGGCTTCTAGAATTGGAAAAAAAAAAAAAAAATATTAAAATGTTTGTTAATTATTCCATTCGATTGTTTAGTCTAATGCACTATCGTTGTTTCTTTTTACAAATGTTTGTCAATATGCCTTTGAGGAAATTGAAGGGGTGGCCGTTGGCTGTGGATGGCAAGAATTTGTTGCCTACGTAAACATTGGATGTTACTACATCGTGGGAGTTCCACTTGGCTGTCTTTTGGGATTCAAATTCCACCTCGGTATAAAGGTACTAGAAATAACATACATGTTTAACGTGTTTAATAATAAGCGTTGAGTATCAAATACGTCTTTTTGCTTATATAGGGAATATGGTCGGGAATGATTGGAGGAACACTGATGCAAACCATCATTTTGCTCTGGGTGACATTTCGAGCCGACTGGAATAAAGAGGTATTTTGAATTGTTTATACCGACTTTATTTAGAATTTACTAATCCAACTTTCTAACCTAAATGGTGAATTTTTTTTCATTTCAAATGAATTAATTCTAAGTAATAAATAAATTACGAAATTTCAGGTGGAGAAAGCAAGGAAGCATTTGGACAAGTGGGGAGAAATAAAAGAGCCTCTTTCCAATGACTAAAAGTGCTTACTATACCAAATTGTTGGTTTAATAATATCTCAAAAATAGAGATAGAATCTCTTTACATTCTCGTGTATGCAGCTATGAAAGTTGAGTCGAAGTAGACAATATTTTCAATAATATATTGTGTAACGTTCTTTAGAGTTTCATATAGAAGTTATTAGATCTATACAACATTCCATTCCAACCTTATAATTTTCTAATAAATTTTGATAAAAATCGATGTTAATTTGTTGTTGATTTGTTGTTGAAAGTTGATAAAAGTTGCGGGTTCTATAAATTTTGCGGTTAAAATTCAAGTTTGATAGTTATATAAGTTGATATAATTTTTGAAGTTTTTTTTTTTTTTTAAATCAAACAAGCACTTATTCTACTCTAATCAATTTATTAATTTCGTATTGCCTTAACCGAAGCAAATAGCTCGTATTCAGTAGATATTAAAATCGGATTAAAATTGAAAAATTAGTTGTTATTGTTGATTTTTATTAGACGAGTGAGATTAAATAACGATTACAATTATAATTTTAATTGAATTTTAATCCCTACCGAACATGCCATAATTTCAATTTCGGTAGAGGTGGATTAAGGACAGATTACACTTCAAATAATTTTTGACTGTCGATTAAGTGCCTAACAAGTGTTGTAGCGTAGAATTGACTATTAAAGTTGATTACAATAACAATAGAAGTTGAATAGTCGAATTTAAAGTAATTCTGAATTAATTTATTAACACGAAATAGATCTGTAATTTGGGTGACGGATCACCAACAATTTTTTTTCAATAATTAATCGTTACGAATAGAAAGTAACAAAATATTAAGAGTTGTTATTAAAATTCAATTAAAATTAAAAATATAGTCGTTATTGGGTCTCATTCGTCTAATGAAAGTAACAATAACGATTAATTTTTTAATTTTAATCTTATTTTAATCTTTACCAAACGGGTTCTAAATTCATAGGTTGTCATGTCGGTCACCTAATGAATACATAAACAAGATCTGGACTGAACATAAATAGAATAATCCTTATGTGATGCGACATATGTTGAAACATAAAATCATAAGCTAATTAAAATGTAAGGATAAAACTCACTTTGTTGTTGAATTCTACGGGAGCGTTAACATTACTTTTGTTTTTCCTTTTATTTCACGTAGAAGAGATACCTTAATAAATTACTTTAATATTTATTTGAATTTCGAAAGTATTTTTAAAAGAAGTCACGTTGAGAGCTCTTTTGATATGACTTTTACATTCTTCTTTTTTTTTTTGGTAGAAGAGTTTTTGGGGGAAAAAAAAACTGCTTTAATTTTTAATTGAAAATTAAATTTTAAAAGAGTTCCTGTCTCGAATGTGCTTGTAGAGGAAACTATATTGAACCAGCTTTCTCTAAAAGTTTTTCTAAGTAAAAAAAATATTTTCATAAAATTAGACAAAATGGTTCAAAAGTAGTTTTTGGGTCTCGAAAGTTCAATAATCATAAAAATCAACTTCTTCCAAAAGCAATTTTTGTCAACGTGATAAATAACATTACTCGCATAAAGAGATATGATATCTTGTCATAATTGGTTAATTGTGCTTAATAGATCATCTATTCACATAAATAATCATATTGTTTGACAAGAGTCAAAGTTATATATTAATTTTAACCAATTATACAAAATTATTATCCGCTTATTATTCACACATTTTATGGAATCATCTTCATTATGTTCCCATGAATTTTGTTATTTGTACATTAAAATGGTACGTAAACGATTATCGAAAATGATGTGGAGGGAAAAAATTGAATGAAAAATGTTTCAATAGAGTGTATGTGTGAATACATGTAGCAAAATCCTTTTCTCATTATAACTTCTCTCAAACAAGAACGTAGTCAACTTGAACTTTAATATGACGTCGGAAACATTAATTTGGCATTTATGGGCAGCTATAAAATTCCAATTCTCAACTTCCCTGTTTGGAAGAAATTATAATGGCATTACAATGAAAACGAATGCGCGGGTCTCAAAATGTGTGGATAATAAGTTGGTAATAGTTGTGATTGAAATTAATACTGACATTAAATTTTAATAAGATTAATATTTTTTCTATAAACCATCAATGCTCAGAACCAAGGTTGAGGAAAAAAATATCTCCACACATTGAATGCTGTGAGTAAGCAAGAATGGCACAATCTGGAGACGAGTTCAATCGACCGGTGGCGGAGGAGGTAGCAAGCTCCGCCCTTGAGATGTTGCTATCTGACACCAGTTTGTCGCGACCGAAGCGACTGGTGATGGCTTCGTGGATCGAAATAAAGACCCTATTTTCACTTGCTGCACCTTCAATCATGATGTACTTGATTAACAATTCCATGTCCAATTCTGCTAGGATCTTCTCTGGCCACCTAGGCAATCTTGAGTTTGCAGCTTGGATTCTTGGCAGCGGTGGCATTCATCTATTCGCCTACGGCCTCTTGGTATGTACCTAAATACTCTTTTCTAGTACCAGTACCACAATAGAGTAAAGTGCATGTTTGGTTGATTAAGACACGAGATTTCATCTTAAAATATAAACGTTATTAAGATAATTAGTCCAAACTCTTATACATCGGTCTATATTTTAATAATTAATCGATGTGGAATTTATCCCATAATATGCACTCGCGAGACGGTAACTCATTTGAGCAGATCAATCTTGAAATTTATGTGTTTCATTTCAATTTTAATCGGATCAAATTGCTCGTTTGAGCTTAATAGACTCTAATATTTTATTAAAACTTGTAATTTCAACTGAAAAAGTCAATCTTGTTAAGTGGTGTAGCTAAGTCCTCATATGTTGATCGAATAGTTGACAATTTAATCCGATTTTGACCACTATTTCAAATTCGTAATAGTGCTAAATGTATGGCGAGCTCCAAGCCGATGTGGGATGTGTCGCTTAACATGATTGCGCATGTTTATTAAAACTGTGTACATTTAACAGTAACATCATAGATGAAAACATGAATTTGACTTGCACGTAAGAATTGTATAGGAATCGAGATTTAAATTTTTAAACGNTTGCAGCTAGGAATGGGAAGTGCAGTCGAAACCCTATGTGGACAAGCATATGGTGCAGGCAGATACGAAATGTTAGGAATCTATCTACAAAGAGCAGTTATTGTTCTTTTCTTGGTCAGTCTCCCAACAACCTTAATCTATATATTTTCAAAACAAATCTTAATTTTCATCCATGAACCCAAAAACGTGGCATCACTAGCAGCAGTGATCGTTTACGGCCTCATCCCACAGCTTTTTGCATTCACTGTCAACTTCCCAATACAAAAATTTCTCCAATCACAGAGTTTAGTACTCCCCGGTGCTTATATTTCATTGGCCACTGCTGGGGTGCATGTACTCTTATCATGGGTTGCAGTGTACAAGATTGGTTTTGGATTAATTGGGCTATCATTGGTTTGGAGCTTTTCTTGGTGGATCATGGTCACGGCCCAGTTTCTTTATATTTTATTGAGCCCAAAATGTAAGCTCACTTGGAATGGATTCAAATGGGAGGCTTTTAATGGGCTTTGGGAATTTGTGAAATTATCAGCTGGTTCAGCAGTGATGCTGTGCTTGCAAACGTGGTACCTTCAGGTACTAGTCTTGATTGCAGGACTTTTTAAGAACCCTGAACTTTCCTTGGATGCACTTTCAGCATGGTACGTAAATCTATTTTCCTTCTATCTCTTCTGATAAATTTTGTTGTACGTTTTGAATGCATATATGAAAGGACTTTCGGAGATCGACTACCGCTTAAACTAAATCATCATTGCATGTATGAATCGATCTTTTAACAAAAGTGACATTATAACATATGTTGAATTGAACTTTTTTTGATTTCGACTTTGGTGCAGCTTGTCGATATGTAACATGTTATACACGGTTGCAATAGGGTTCAATGCTGCTGCTAGGTCCGTTAATTTTTTATAATTATATTATATAGTCACTTTCAATATTATTGTACAATATTTTAAATGAATTTGAAATTAACAGTGTTCGAGTGAGCAATGAGCTCGGAGCAGGAAATCCTAAGTCGGCAGCTTTTTCCGTTTTCATGGTGAATTTTGTTTCATTTATCCTTGCTTTGGTGGTCGCTGTAACCGTATTATGGCAACGTCATAGAATTAGTTACATATTCACTGATGGCGAAACAGTGGCTAATGCAGTATCAGAACTTTGCCCATACTTATCGATTACTATCGTTCTTAATGGTATCCAACCCGTCTTGTCCGGTAATAATCTCTTCTCAAAAAGTACTTACTCCATCCAACCTTATCGACGGTCAATATTTATTAAATTATAAATCTTTATAGCATCTTCGGCAGCTAGATTTGAACATGATTAAAGAAAACATATATGAAAAAGATGTGTTGATGACTCTATTCAATCGTTCGATCTAATGTACTAAACACAACATTATTGGTTGTTTGTGTGGATATTGAAGGGGTGGCCGTTGGTTGTGGATGGCAAGCATTTGTTGCCTGCATAAATGTAGGGTGTTACTACATTGTGGGAGTTCCCCTTGGTTGTCTTTTGGGATTCAAATTCCACCTCGGTGTTAAGGTACGAGATTTAATATGTTTGATTTAGACTAAATTAAGAAGATGATTTGAAAACATGATATCATATTTTGTCCAACCAACGTAAACAAATATGTTTGATAATTTAATCGATGTTTTATACTTGTACAGGGAATATGGTCAGGTATGATTGGAGGAGCAATGATGCAAATCATCATTTTGCTTTGGGTGACGTGTCGAGCTGATTGGAATAAAGAGGTATTTTTTAAAAAAAAAAAAAATGAGTTTTTAGTTTATTTAGAATCTCCTATCCAACTTTCTACACTAAATGGCGAATTAACGTTTGACCTTCAAAGGATGCAACTTGTAAGCATTATTTTTGACAATATAGGATCAAAATTTCTACATTTACATGAAAATTCAAATGAATTAATTGTAATTAATAAATAAACATTGAATTTTCAGGTGGAGAAAGCAAGGAAACGTTTGGACAAGTGGGAAGAAATTAAAGGCTAAAGAGCCTCTTATCAAGGACTAAAAGTGGGTTCCTTCTCTAACTCCGGTGGTATTTCCAACATAACCTTCAATGAAGAGAACTATACCGGCACGTTTGGTCCTAATAATAATAATAAATTAAAATCTCGTTTATTATAATATACATTCACATTCTTGTCTAGTTCAAACAGGCTTATTTTCAAATGAGTTACAAATTCGGATGTTAACAACATATTTCAGGACAGCAGTTAGAGGGCTAAAGATGCAAACCATACTTGTAATCTGGTCGCGGCCATTTTTTATTGCTGAAAATTTGCAGTTTTTATACATATCAAAAAGGCTTGTGTCTATTGGTGATTAGTAATATAATGAAAAAAAGAAAAAGAAAAAAAAGAGAGTATGTTTGGCTTTACTTCTTTCTGCACGTTTGGGTTTCACTGAATGTTGATAAATATAAAAAATGAGATTTTCATTTGTACAGAAAATAAACATTACAGAGGCCTTACACATTCTCACATGAGAGTGGGTCTCGCACAATAAAAAAGAAAAAAAATAGGGATGTAAGCGGTCCGATTTTTGATAAATTTTCAAATCAAACCATTTTGAACGGTTTGAAAAAAACTCAAACCTAAACCTAACGGTTTGGTCCGGTTTTAAACCGCCGGTTTCGCCGTATATTTTTTTGTCATCTACTTTTATGACATTAATTCATTGAATTCAATATATATTTATATCTTATTATCAATAAATATAAAACAAACTAAATATATCTACTACAAATTTAAATATCAACTAAATTAAAGTGAAATCACAATAA
>CAIGRQ010187116.1:874-17893 GCA_903798375.1 Fraxinus sp. D2006-0159
TTTTTTTTTTTTTTTAGTGTGAAGACAAGATTTAATTAATGTACCTGTGACCTACAGATCAAATGGTTAAATATGGTATTGGAGCATTCAAATTCCTTAGGTTCAAGTCTCGCAGCCACCCATTTAGTGAAATTGAACATGTGTTAGTATTTGATTAAAAAAAAAAAGGATTCCCGCCTATATGTAAGGGGGAGTAGGGAAGAGAAAATTTTAAATGGTATACACGTGATCCTCTCAAACAACTTAAACTTTTAGTCTAACACAATTGCTTTAGTATCACGTAGTTATTTTGTAATTGTAGGCTATGGTTTATTCCTAATCATGCTAAGAATGTGATTTAATTTCATGAACTTTTAACCATTCGACTAATATACTCTTAAACTATTCTAGAAGAACTAAGTTGTTATTTTTGTGGAATTTTATGAAATTTGTATTGATTATTGATGGATTCCAAAAGTTACAACATCAAATATATTGCAAAGAAAACCTATCATTTTCCTGACATTTCTCCTCTATGTCCGAAGAGCATCTTCGGTGCACTAACTTCTAACTATATGGATTGCTATCTAAGTGCATGCAAGTTGTAAAAGACTTCTTTTGTACATGACATTATTATCTAATGAATAGACACTTAAGTCTAAACTAGTCTCCAATGGGTTCTATCTACTACCCAATAATAGTGTCTTGGTATCTTTCATTTTCTTTAAAGTAAAAACAAAATCACATATAAATGTGCATAGCAAATATGAATTTTGTTGGGTCGGTGTGTTTAACAAAGCTTTTAAATCTAGACGAAGCTCTAAGCAATGTTTGGTTTTTCTTTTGTCACACCAGCTTGACGAAGTCCCCATTAGGTTGCATTGGAGAAGGATTTTTTAAACATTGTCAATTTTTGCTTACGTGGCAAATTTCTTTTAGCAATCCATGGAACCATTGAAGATGCTCTAACATCGCTCTCCTGTGATTATGATAATTAGGTTAACTATACAATAAAGGAATACAATATTACACCCTAACATCTCTCCTATAATTATGCTAATGAGATCAACAATACACTAAATAAATACAACTAATTATAGTCATGGTATGAAAAGGCGTCTGTGAGAGGCGCGCCTCACCATGAGGCGTATATGTACTGCCTCGAGGCGGTTCTGTTGAGGCTAAATCTGTGAGGCAAACGCCTCTATAACTGAGGCGCACGCCTCAAGGCATGCGCCTCATGGTGCATGAGGCGTGCGCCTCACTTCATAAAGAAAAAACGCCTCAAACCGCCTCGAGGCTTACGCCTCGCCTCATAAAGAAAAAAAGCCTCAATACTTAGTTCCGCCTTTTTAAACCTTGATTATAGTAATTTCCACGGTTTCCATAATTATTTATCTTTTAGAGGTTTCAAGCAATGTTTCTTAGTTGTCCTCTACCTATGATTGGAGATATCTACCATATAGAAAAAAATATAGTATGGCCACTGTGCTTTGTGGAACTCAATGTTGGAACATTCTAGGATGGATGTGTGGTTATCCAGCAAGTGGAGATGACTCCAATTTTGAAAATATATCAGAGAACTAAGATTTAGGTAGTTAAGACACATCTTACCTAGACAAAAACCACTTTTATACCAATTCTATATTTATTTATTTTTTCTAAATGTTCTTGTAATGGATGACGTGCAATTTATAGTGCCTTGGTACTGATATGTCTGGACCTTCTTCCTCAAATATAAATTCATGTTGTGGGACTTTGAACAACTGTTGGTATATGCTAGCTTTCATATTTGTTGCTATTCTAGACTTTGCATGCTAAATGTTTTCCAACCACTGCAGGTTTAGTGCTGCTGAAGATGAATATGAATATGATTCACGTCGGAGTTTGTCACGCGGAACAACAATTGGAAATGGTCATCTTCGGCTTTATTCCTCTCTTGGCTTCTGCAGAGTTGTTTCTACATTAAATTAAATTTTATTACCAATTTTCGTTTGGCAGGTCCCCCCGATTGGGTATTTGATTGGACGAAGGAAATGGACACAGATTTGGCAAACCAGAATTCCAACAATCAAGCATTTTCGAGAAAGCACTGGCGTCTTCTTCAATGTCAAAATGGTGGGTAGCTGGTCCTGTTTCCGTTACTTTATTATATACGGGAATGGATGCATGAGGTCATAAAAAAAATTTGACAATGGATAAGGGATAACATGGCCTGTAACTTGGCTATCCATTTTCTTTTTGGAAATTTGCAGGGCTTCGGATTTTTGAGGAGCTCGTCGAAGTGGATTTCCTTGTAAGAAGCAGTTCTGTCTTCTCTGAAGTGCACAATGATTTAGCTAAGAAGGATGTTTTAGTTTATGTTTTAAAGCAAAATTATATTTATGTAGCCAAAGAGCTGTAGTAGTTCAATGAAGGCGGTTGGGGTTGTGGAGGCTACATGTGAAGATATTTTTGAGCTAATAATGAGCATGGATGCCACACGGTTTGAGTAGGTGCTTTTATTGTTGACTCTAGATTTACTTTATTACATCCCATGTTTGGTGTTTTCCATTGCATGTTAAAGATTATTATTATAGAGGACAGTGCCTGGAAATTTTTTTTGTTCTCTTTCATTGCAAATGAGAAAATTATCACAATTTTTTACCTGTGAAAGATAAGTATATCAACCAGATTCTTTATTACAAGACACAAATTGGTGTGATTTATGCGAGTTATACTAGATATGAAATCAAAATTTTATTTTTCAAATATGTAAACATCTATATGTATTCAAATTCTAGAAGTTCATTAGATAAAATACAAATAGCTACAGCTGTAGAGTCTCTCATACACTTTCTCATTCTCTTTTTATAATGTAAGCTGTTTCATGCTCTCCCTTCATTTCAGTTTGAGTCTCTTGGTTTGTCTTAGATTGGATTTCCAGAAAGTGTCCACACGTCCTGATTTGAGTTAGGCAGGTTGGGGGAGATAACCTGAAAGTGGAACCAGAAAAACTAATATAGGATTTTTTGAAAGGTAGTTTTGTAAAGGGAGTTCAAAAGACTATTTATATTGCTAAGTTGCAATCTTGAAATTTCAAGAAAGAAAGAAGGCTATTCATATTGAAACATATGGAGCATCCTTAAAATGCATGCCTCTTGGCATCATTTTATGGTTGAGATTGGTGTCCAACTAAGCATGTTTGGCTAAGTTTAACACTTTGCTTTAAATAAATGACTAAGATCTAAAAATAAATAAATCTTTTTCTAGTCAGTTGGGAATAAGTAAATTACTTAATTTGAAAGTAAGATAAGAGTTAATTTCAAAATCAATAACTTTTTTTACTTCAAAGTAATAAAAAGTCAACTTATCCACAAATGCTTGTAAACAAAAGATAACTTATATTGTTTCTTAAGCTTAGCCAAACATGCTCTGAAACATAGCCTCCGTTTGGCAAAATTTATAAATCATTAATAAATTGTCAAGTTTATTATCAACAACACATTCCAATGGATCCATAGGCCGCTGGAACATCCACCACTCATTTGTATCTATTTATACTAAAGCAATTTATAAATTCTTCCCAAATGAAGGCTTAATAATCTTTGGAGACAGTAAATATGATATCCCTTAGCACGGCTGTGAACTTTGACCATAATTTTAATTAGTTCTAACGAATTCATTTTTCAATTTTGATTACACATTCTTTCGTTTCATGTACAACCTAGCTGATAACTGGGGAAATGAATTACTTGATTTCTTTCTGATGCATGAGTGTAATTGCCCTACATTTCCCTCTTTTGAATAACTAATTTTGAATGGAAAGTAAGTATGTCTGTTCCACAAAATGTATTTCAATATGTTACTTCCTTTGAACTGACACTTTGAGCCTTTTTGCATGTATTGCTCGATTGACTGTTGTTTTGTGCAATGTTATATTCTTTTTATTATCTCTAATGGTGATTTAATTAAAATTTTGATGCCAGAGCTTTGTCTGAGCCATTACAAGTTATCATCTTACTTGTACTTGAGATGGATCCCTTTATGATGTGTTAAATCTTTATGAAGCACGTACACTGAAAATGGAAAGATCATATGCATATTATTCTGTTTGAAGCAAATAAGTTGAGCATTTTTTTCCACATTGTAGTTCTATCCTGGAAAAGGTTCATTTGCAGTTGATTCCCAGCTCCACACAATCACACCTGATGAGGAGTAAACCTTTCCTTTTTAACTGACATTGTTTTTTCAGTGTTGAAAATATCAGTTCCTGCTCTCATCAATTTCTGAGCTTTGATTTAATTAAATTCACCATTATCATTGCTAGGTTGACAAGCCTGGCTCCACTCTTATGTCAAAAGAGTACTTGGGCCTGTTTTTCCACTTGGCCTTAAATGGTCAATGAAAGTTACAACTTAGACCTGAGACATCTGGGTTATTATTGTAGTTTGATTTGTGCTGTGGCATTTTCTTTCTGATGGGAAATGCCAATGCATATTGGGTATATATTGACAGCCAATGGCAAAAGAATAAATGATACAAAACAATCTTGTTCCTTGTTCAATGGCTTCTAGTCCACACTTGGATGGGTTCACAGGTTCAGTTGTATGGATGGGTGAAAGGTCTCTGTTTATTTTTCCCAAGTACCTTGGTTAATAACAAATAACACTGAGAAAGAAAAAAAATTCTGTGAGAAACTTGTGGAGATTTCTTAATGATCAAAATAATGTTTTCATTTATATTTTATCAATCTCATTGTCTTGGCTAAACTAAGTTTCTAGTGTGCTTTCGGCTTTCCTTAATTTTTTGGTTATACTTAGCCTAAGTTCTTGTACCATGACCTGTGGAAAACTGAGCCATAATTAGGATTACGAAAAACTTAATTTATTAAAGTATATTACAATGTTTATGTCATAACTGCAGAGTTTGTGCTATGCTCTTGTAACGTGCTATTGTTTATACAGATGGGATTGCAGTTTCCAGTATGGTAGCTTAGTTGAGGAGGTAGACGGACATACAGCAATAATATATCACAGTCTTCAACTGGACTGGTTCCCTATGTAATGTCTCCTTGTAGCAACTTTTTGTAGGAATATTGACTTTATTGACTTTTGAATTTGATCTTTCCTTATCATAGTGTACTGTTATTGTTTGATTTCCACTTGTTCATGGGTCATCTCCCAGGACGTTGATATAACATTAACAAATGGTACATTATCTGCAATCTACCTATGTCAAATGTTCTGTTTATGAGAAAATAAAGGGATGTTTCTTTTCAATTGACCTTTTTGTTCTGAAAAGAAATGTGGTTCGGATTTTTTTTTTTTAGGAATTTCCAATCTTGAAGTACTATTGCATGCTATTACAGGTTTGTATGGCCCCGTGACCTCTGCTATGTGCGGTATTGGCGTCGAAATGACGATGGGAGTTATGGTAAATGTTTGAAGCCCTTCCCGTTTAATTATTTGCATTTCAAGTTTCCCAATACACATGAGTCCTTTTTCTCACTTTGTCGTTGTGCAGTTGTGTTATTTCGTTCTAGGGAGCATGAGAATTGTGGTCCACAGCCAGGATTTGTTCGTGCTCATATTGAGAGTAAATTCAACTTTCCTCTGTTGTTGAAAATTATGTTTATTTTCCAAATATATTTTGGAGTTTTATTGTGCATTACAGAATTACTTTTGAGAATATTCAGTCCTTTTATCATAGTCATGATAAATGGTCTGATCTGTTGACTTTGTTTTCAGGTGGAGGGTTCAATATTTCACCAATGAAACCTCGTAATGGGAGACCTAGAGCGCAGGTACAGCATCTCATGCAGATTGATCTGAAAGGATGGGGAGTGGGTTATATATCATCATTTCAGCAACATTGTCTGCTTAAGATGTTAAATTGTGTTGCTGGTAAGATCTTATGTTTGGTTTATAGTTGTTGGAAGACATCACCTAGGTTAGCAGTGGAGTTCTTCTATTCGTTGGCACCTGTTGAACTACTTGATATGAAAGTTTAAGACTTTAAGTTGTTATAGAGGGCCACATGTATTTCATTTAAATCTTTTTCTTAACAGCCCGGTGGAGATCAATTTTTTCCCCATTAAAGCCTGTTAACATGTGTAGTTTCACTGAATGGGTGGTGGTGAGACTTCAATTTATGACATTTGCTCTAATTAGAGAGGGCCACATGTATCATTTACACCTTAATCTCTTACTGTTGATGTAGTCTTATCTATGCTTTGTTTTCCTTATCCCCAAATTCGTAGTTGATTGTTGAAGCACCAGACTTCCAACTCTGTTGAAACCATTCGATTTACACAAGTCTTTTGCAAATTTCTGATTGCTATTTCTGCAATATGGATTATTTAAACTATTTTCAGTACTACAATGCTCTGAAATTGAATTATAGCTAATCATGCAATCACAACTTACTGCGTTAGTATATAATGGAAATATCTTGGTGACTATGTCAGTAATTTGAAACAAGCACAGTATATTGAGCACAGTGCAACTGATTACAAATTAGACAACTCCCTCTGGACACAAAAGTACACGATTAGAAATTTTCTTTTGATTTCCGCTCATCTCTTCCTGCTATTTTTCTCGAGTGTCCTGTCATTGTTTAGCTTCTTTTTAGCATCAGAGTCTTCCACACAATTATGTAAAAGGATTATAATTCACCTACGTATAAGAAATTGAAATGAGAAAGGGGAAACTTCTAATACATTTCTTCACTATTGCACTGTGTTTCTTTTGTTTAGCGGATTCTGATCAAAAGTCTCATTTCCTTTGTGAACTTTGCATTGTCTGTAAACACAATGATAGTTTTCTGGTTTTTTCATGCTACAGGATTGCGTGAATACTTTTCTCAAACTGATAACAGGACTGCTGCTCCAAGAATTCCTGTTATGGTTAATATGACATCAGTTTCCAATTCTTCAAAGAAGAATCACAAACTCAACTCGTCTCTAGATCAAATACACGCTGAAAATAAGAATGGTGTATTGATGGATGAATACTCTGATGAAGATGAAGATCAAGTCGTTGATCAAGAAGTTCGTATTATACTTATGTTTCTTATAGTTTCTGTGTAGTTTCTCATAAATTGGTTTTAATATTTTGCAGACATTTCCATCCAGCATTGAAATTGAAGACAAGAGAACTGGTAAATGATGAATTATATTACGTGTTTTGTTGATATGGCATTAAGTCTTCATATTAAATATGAAGTGGAAATATTCTTGAGTGTGTTGTCTAAATTGAAGCTAGTGATGAAGAACCTCAAGACCAAATCAATTTGTCCATTTTCTCGGGCAACCTTCGGCGTGATGACCAAGATAAGGCTCGTAATTGCTGGACACTATCTGAAGGAAACAACTTCAGAGTTCGTAGCAAGCAATTTTGCTATGACAAATCAAAGGTTATCACTTCATTTCTTGTTAATTGAAGATGCATAATTGTTTCTTAATTGGCCAGCATACTTCTTGACTTGCTCCTATATCATTTTTGGTATATATTTTGAAGGTTCCTTCTGGCAAACATCTTATGGAACTTGTTGCTGTGGACTGGTTCAAAGATACAAAAAGAATAGACCATGTTGCCAGACGACGTGGGTGTGCAGCACAAGTAAGTTGGTCATATAATGACAGTTCTTTTTCTTACCTGAACTTTGTTTTTCTATCGAGTTCCTCCCATCATGACAGAGGGTTCTCGATCAAGGTTTGTTAGTAATAACAGCTGTATTCCATTTATGAGGTAAGATGAGTTTTGAAATTTGTTGGTATTGTATATAACATTGAGTTTTACAGTGCCATAGCATCAGTGATCAGGAAGAAGTTTGATTGGTCATTGCCTTGTGCTAAAAGAGTGTGTTTTCCAAAAAAGTAGTTCAGATTAGTGGGAGTTCTGCACCTTTAGGCCTTAATCTAGTGTGGCTTGCCTTGTGTAACCTGGATTGAGTTAATAGTTACTGTTTTGAATAAAAAACTGAGTTGGATTGAGTTTCTGCTTCTTAGGTGGCTATCCTTAACAGATCTTTTCCTAATCTTCCTTGCGTAATGGTCTCAACTCCCCCCACTCCCCCACCCCCAACCGTTGTTGACTCTAACTTAAATGTTGTCCTCTACATTTTTTCTTGGTTACTAATCAAACCTTCAACTATGTATAGTTTTGATATTTTATCTCTACTTTGTCTTATCTGATGTATTGCTTGTTGTTTGCTGAATTTTTTTAAGGTTATCTTTGTCTGTTATTCCCTTGATTTCTCTTGCCTGTGGTTAGTTGTTCTTGTTATTTCAATTCGTCTGCTTAGCTTTCTATCTAACCAAAGAAGATATATTTACAAAATTAATGTGTCAACTATTTGTAGACTGAATTATGATAAATGATATAGTTTGTTTTTATCCACTGTAGGTTGCATCAGATAAAGGACTTTTCTCTATTGTTTTTAATCTGCAAGTGAGTTAATATCTAATTTCAATTCTAGTTAATTCATCCGGTGGTTTGCAAGAGATAACATTTTTCTTCTTCAAGGTGCCTGGATCGACACATTACAGCATGGTTTTCTATTTTGTGACTAAGAAATTAGTACCGGGGTCTCTCTTACAGCGGTTTGTCGATGGGGATGATGAATTTCGCAATAGCAGACTGAAACTTATTCCATCAGTGCCCAAGGTATCTTATTCTTTGTTTTCCCTTTCTTATTTCAGAACTGGTGTAATATTCTGTTTTATCTTCACCATTTTGTTCCAGTATCACATTACTGGATTAATTAAATGGTCATCTTGTAATCAGGGTCTCCATATGCATGAAAACCTACACAATAATAGGTTAGACTAATCCTAATATAACCTCATAGTATGGCAAAATGTTAACTCAGAAAATTGTAGCTGATGTTGTAAATATTTAACAATGTTTAATTGAGCAGTAATATTGAGTCATCGGAATGGAAATACGAGATCTAATAATATTTGTTTTGTCGTATCCTATATAGTGGGGTTGACAAGTTCAAGAGCATTATCTAAAGCCATCACAAATTGAACTGAAGTTTAACCTGTTAATTAGGTCAAAGAATAAATGTAGAAACCATCTCTTTTTCCCATAATGATTTGTAGTAGCTCCTTGTGGATTCATTGAATTGAGTTGACATCCTAATTAATTATTAACCAGAAGAATGGGAAAACGAACACCCAACTTTCTCCTCAAGTTGGAGCAAAAATATAATTCATGTCCAGCTTTCCAACTATTGCATCAGAACAGACTGCGGAAATTCCTTATGTGAATATGTATGCTGACTGTTTTTTTTGTTGTCAATAAAAGTGTATTGATAAGCCCATTATCCAATTTTCCTTGATGAAGTGTCTGTCAACTTCAGAATGTTTTTGTGGAACACGTCGCACCGAATTATGGCAATACTAGTAGCCATCTTGTTGTCACAATGGATCCTCAGATTCTTTAGGTTTCATTTCAAGTTCTTTAAGAATAATTTTGATCCAAAGCATTTCATAGATACCTTGCGCCGTAGCTTTAAGTTCGGTTTAGCACTTGACCTAGCAACGACACATTACTTTTTCCTTTTGTTATTAGGTTTCCTCCAACGAATGTAGAGTAGCTAGAGGTTGATTTTCTGATCAAGCTAGACCAATGTGCATCAATATATGCTTCAACCTGTAGATGCCCATCTTTTGAGAAACACAGCCCTTTTCCCGTTGTTGCTTTCATAAAATTCTTTGAACAACTTCCATATGGTAGTCTAACACAGCATGCATGAATTTACTTACCCTGCGTAAATACATGCTTTACCAGGTCGAGCATGAAACGAGAGAATAAGCTTATTAACAAGTCCTTGTTATCCCTCCCTTTCAATAGGCTCCCTATCAGTAATGGACCTGAATAAACGATTTGGATCAATTAGGGTTTCAACTCGTTTGCATGCCAATTTCATGCTGTAAATCCAGCATATATTTCCTTTCGGACAAAATTTAACTTTTTGACCGAGCTCAGAGCCACTTATTCCCATGAAATACCTCAAGCCACCCAAGACTTTTGTTTTAATTCTTTCACTTGTATGAAAGCTTTTGGCCACCACTTCATCATCACTGATAACAATTATATCATTTATATAGATAACTAGTAATATTATTTTCTTGGAAATTGAGTGTTCACAATTTTATCCTCGACTCTGTTAGTACCCATAGAATCATAGGCATCTTTCAAATCAAGCCCTTGAATATTGCTTTAGCCGATACAAAGATTTTTTAAGTTTACATTGTTATCTCCAAACACACCTTTAATTCTAGAGGACGGTCCATGTAAACTTCTTCCTCATATTTCCTGTTGTTGCATTCTTTACGCCAAATTGGTGAAAGGGCAAACAGAGAGTTCAAGCTATCTAAAGAAGAATCCGGATTGAGTCCATTTTGGTGATAGGAGCAAAGGTTTCTTGATTGTTGTCAATTCTGAGTTGTTGTGTATCCTTTAGTAACCAACCTAGCCTTATGCCTTATAACTGACTCGTGTGCTTTACACTTAACCTTAAAAATCTACTTGCATCCTATTTGTCTCTGCCCTCTAGGTAACTCAACTACCTACCATGTCTCATTTTTGTGTAAAGCTCTCGACTTCCACTTAGAATCTTATAGTGCCCCGTGCACATTGTTTGCACATACTTGGATGACAGATGATAAAATTGGAAGTGTAAGGCCTTAAACAGAAGATTGAGACAATTGTAATCAGCAACATTATAATGGGATGTTTGGCCACCTTTTCAAAGAGCAATAGAACAAGTTCAGTATTGCCTAAAGGTTTAACAGATGACAAATATCTAACAACCTATGAACAATGAACCAATATATAGGGAAGCAAACTGTTGGTTTGGGTACAGAAGTTCTATCTGGTGTTTGTTGCAATCAAGTGTCATCATAAGTCAAGGGAAAAAAAAAAAATTCCTTACACGAGTGTTAGAAAATGCATCAGCAGTGAGTCCCTGGTTGACTAGAAAATATATAGGGACGCAAATTTCCGACATAAATCAAATGATTGCATCAGTAACATCGTCTCCACAGAAAATTAAAGATGGGAGTAGTTTTTTGGGGTTCGTGGGGAGAACTATAAAATTTTAATTGAAGTCTGTTAGATTACATGGTGACCTCTATATCTGTAAGAAGTGTCTATAATTTTTGTATATTCTACATTACCGTTGGGGTTTGGTTCCGTTTATCAACTGTTTGTTTGGGTACATAAGTTATCTCTGGTGTTTGTTGGGATTCAAGTGTTATCTGGACTTACAAGTGCTAGAAAATACATCAATGAGTGACGTGTCCCTGGTTGACTAGGAAATATATAGGGAAGCAAACTTTTGACAAAAATCAAACTAGTGCTTTATTGTTAGTTACATTGTCTCCACATAAAAATAAAGGAGGGAGGAGTGTGTATTTTTTTTTTTTTGGGGGGTTCCAAGGAAGAACTATTAAATTTTATTTGAAGTCAGATTACATGATGACCTGTGTGTGTGTGTAAAAACTCTATAATTTTTATATATTATCCAGGACCATTGGGGTTTGGTTCCTTCTATCAACTGTTTGGGACATAAGTTATCTATGCTGTTTGTTGGGATTCAAGTGTGATCAGGATTACATCAGTAAGTCAAGGAAATATATTTTCCTTACATTGGCACAAATCTATTCTACATGCGATCATATGGAGTGTTGGTCACTACTATTTAAATGTGTTTTGTCTTCTATTTGTGTTACACACACGCTTGTGGTGAATATGATTACTCAGGTGCAATAATCCATGCTGTTTTATTGCTTCTCTTGGTTTTTGTAGACTTCACATTGTCGTCTGTACTATAAGCACCGTATATATTAAGAATACTAGTAACATCATCTCCAACAATAAAAAAAACATGCAGAATTTTTCATTTTAGACTTTGGTGATCATGTTCAATGAATTTCATCATGTCTAGGTACTCAGGAATATTTTGTTATGATTGATTATCCTACCAAAACTTGAACCACTTGTTCCCTTCACTTTGTAAGTTTTAACGTGTTGTGCATAGGATTATGAATTTCCTTTGTGAATCATGCAGGGATCATGGATTGTTCGTCAGAGTGTTGGAAGTACCCCATGTTTACTGGGAAAAGCTGTTGATTGCAACTATATCCGTGGTCCCAAGTATTTGGAAGTAAGCTTCTTCTCATGTTTCTCTATTATCCACTTGTAAATATCCAAAATTGCACCTGTGCCAATGCTAGCACCTGAATGCTTTTAACTGATGGTGCCTGATTTTCTTTTGGTGTCTCTTGTTTACCTCTAGATTGATGTTGACATTGGTTCTTCCACTGTGGCAAATGGAGTCCTGGGGCTTGTAACTGGCGTGATTACAACTCTTGTTGTTGACATGGCTTTCCTCGTCCAGGTACTTGAGTCTTAACTGATTATGTCATATTTCGTAGGATCTATTTCTATACGTAAGACGTATTTGCCTTGTCTTTCTCATTTATTATATTATGGAGGAAAAGTATCTACGGAGTTGAAATGAAAATTCTGGTGACCTATGTTGTACTGAATGTGGGAAAAGAACACTTCTATTTCTATATATGGTCTAATCAAAGATAAAAGCTCTAGACGAAAAATAGATGTCATCAAAATCTGAATAATGAACGTACAAGTAGCAACAGTAAAAAGTTTTGTATACTTTGATTAAGAAGAGAATCTTGGAAAATCTCAAGTTTGTATAAAGTATGTATCGATAGAGGGGCACCCAAAAAATTTGAAAACAAAAGGTTCAAGTTTTCCCCTTATTTTCTCTTCAGAAATCGGGTTTATATTATTGAAAGAGACCATTGCCGACAAAAAATTAAATTCAAAAAACACAAGAAAATAAAGTGGAGCATTTGCTTGAATAGACATTGTTTCTGTTTGAGCTTCATTTCCCCCACAAACTTATTTTTAACCACACATTTGCCTACTAAAATAATTTTACACAAACCTAAAATTTTCTCTATTTTTTAACCAAACATTCTCCAAAAAAAAAAAAATCACTATTACAAAATCTATTTTAACAAAAAAAATGGGGCTCAAACATAGTCTAGTGTACATGAGTGAGTGAAGGATGGAGATAGCTAAAACAATTTTCATGTATTCTCACTTGATGCTTTTGTTGGAGAACTTAAAGTTAATTATGCTGAATTTCACAAATGTTTTAAATATCTGTATATTTCAGGCCAACACAACGGATGAGTTACCCGAGCGACTTATTGGTGCTATACGAGTTTCACATATAGAATTGTCGTCGGCTATTGTCCCCGTGCTCGATTCGGATACAATATAGTTGTTCATATCATCATGTGTCAAATACTGAAATACTTACAGATGTAATTGTTCAAGTATAAGTTCTCCTTTTGTACCCTCCAAATGAAAAATACAACTTTTTAGTATGTGAAATTACATTAGTGCAATAACATACAGCTTTAGGGTTATTATATGTAAATTCTGTTACTTGATAAGTACAAATAAAATTATGTTCTGTTCATCGCTCCTATTACCGTATACTCTTTGCCGTCTTGTTTTTTCTAATATTGTGTATCAAATGTTAATTCCCGCTCTTATAGTTTGATGGTAAAATCAGAAGAAAGGGGGTCAGCCTTGTGATCTTTTGTGATTGAATCTATCTTTCCTTAGTTCATGGTTAAAGAATGATTCTGCACCAAATAATGTTTTGCCCATTTAGAAGTTTTCGCAACTCAATAACAAAAGATGATATTAGCAATGTGAAGAAAAAACATCAATGCGAGTATCCAAAAATCTAAATAAAATCAACTTAAAAAACTCATTCGATAGCATTTCAAAACATCACAACTAGCTTCCAAGAGTTGAGTATACAAAACTCAATTGAAAATCGAAAATTGAAATTTTACATATAATGTAGTGGGATGACGCAAGATAACTACTGAGATATAAGATCAAGAAATGCTTTCAAAGAAGCCATTGATGTTGATGGATAACCATCATTTCCAAATGTGTGCCTAAACCTCATTGCTCTATTGTGAACCTCTTCATCACCCATCAATTTCTCAATTTGTTGCATTATTTCATCCCTTTTGACCATCTCTGAAAAATCACCCCCTGTTGAAACCATATGGCCCACTTTCAAATGACTCGTCACCAATTTTGCATCAAAAAATTGGTCACCCCTAATTGGCCATGCCAAAATTGGGACCCCAAGCCCAATTGCTTCCACAGTAGAATTCCAACCACAGTGTGATAAAAAACCTCCGGTTGATGGGTGGCTCAAAATCAGTAATTGTGGGGCCCATCCTTTTATAATAAGTCCTCTATCCCCAACTTTTTCTTCCAACCCATGTGGGTAGTACCCTTCTTCATCTTTATCTGAACCGGGTTTCCCACCAAAAAGCCCGGGTGGTGGACCTTGTCTTCCTGAGCCGGGTTGAATTACCCATATGAATGGCCTGTTCAACTCTCCTACTGCTTCCGCTAATTCAGCGTATTCTTCTAGAGTAGGACCAACTTCACTACCAAATGACACATAAATGACAGACTGACTTGGCTTTGAATCCAACCACTGAACTACATCATCTTCCGTGTAATTCGATTTTCGATCTGATCTACCATCTTGAAGAACTGAATTAGAATCAACCGATTTCCAATACTTGTCGGGCAACAATGGGCCCACACCCAAAACTGTTTTTCCAATTTGACTAGATATATATTCAAGAAACGGCTGCTCCAAATCATCACACGTGTTGATTAACAAGGCGGTCGAACCGTCCGCGTCTTCTAGCCACCTCGGTTGTAGTCCAGGTCCAGGAGGGCCAAAGTTCATTCCACTTGGCGGTCCAACCGGACCTTTTTTTGGGAACCGCGAAGGTGGTGGAGCCTTTCTTTTAAGATCCGAATAACTCAAGGCCATGCTTTCGGGTAACCCGGGCAACACCCGGGTCTCACCCGGTTTGACATCATCAACATGGGCTTTCCATGCAGCACACTCCATAGCAGGAGAACATGCACCAGAGGTGAAAAATGTAACTGTAGGTATCTCCATTTTTTTGAATAATTCCTTGCTCCAGCTCATCATCACGTCAATTACTACACATAAGGGTCGGGTCTGACCCGTATTCTTGTACCTGTCATCGATAAAGGACTCAATACCTTTGCCCAATTCTTGATGATGATGGTGATTTGGCCTAGATCCATGTCCATTTCCGGGTCCCGGTGCAGACCCTTCTAGTTCAGAAACATTTGGTGGCGGATGTGGTTGTGCTAATCTCGACTCCGGCGGCGGCGGTAAAGGTGAATATGAAGCTGGGATTTCGATCACTTCAACTAAAGAGTGGTTCTGGTTTAGAGAGGAAGGTACGGAGGAGGAGAGATGAGAAGGGATAATGAGAATAAGTTTGTAATTGTAAGAAGAAAGACGTTTGCATAGCTCTATGCATGGAAAAAGATGACCCTGACCAAAAAATGGAAGAACTAAAATATCACCATGAACAGTTCCCATCTTGATTTTCACTCTTCTGCAATACTTAGGATTAGGATTCGTATGTTAACATGTGTATATATACACACAAAGTGACAGAGATGTGTAATGATAATAGAGGACAAGAGGAGGCAAAGGAGAAACGTAGTAGAGAAGCAAAGTGCTTATTAAAGAATTAGGAGGTTTGACTGTTTGGTTAAAGGATAGAGATTATAGAGTACAATCCAAGAAAGGAATTCTCTTGCTCCTTAAGCTACGCCATGCATAACGGGGTTTGTGTCGACTGTCTTGTTGGGAAAGGCATTCTTACCGACTTACCGCATGTTTGTCTTATATTCTTTCTAAATTATGTGTTATATGTACTTATTTTCAATCAAATATTCATATCATAAATATTTCATACGTAAACTCAAAACTTTGAATAATGCTATGCATCAATCTATGTGTTATGTGTGTGATAGGATCATAAATGAGTTATAAATTCTTGTATATAACTGAATCTATAATTTAATGACACAAATGATGCCATTTAAATCGGTGTTAAACGCTAGTTGTGCTAAATAAGATCACTCCAAAAACTTTTATCTACTTTTAAACCACAAATTCTTCAAAAATTCACTGATCAAGACAACGATTTTCCAAAAAAGATGGCCCACCAAATAGGGATTTAGTGAGTTTAGATGTGTTGTCTCCATAAGACGTTCTTTTAGGTTGTCTTCCTACTAAAATTTTGGTAAGTAAATATTATAAAGATTATGTTATATGTACATAAAGGTTGACACAATAGTTTACACTCATATGAATTGGCAAATTTGGTACATTGATCTTGCAAAAGTGTTACATTCACTTTGGCAGCTCCCTCATATGGGGTTGGGGCTGTCATAGATGATGTACAACAAGGCTGTATACATCTAGCATAGTTCTTGATCTTGACAACCTCTTCCAATCAATTGTCAATTTTTTGACACATAAAGAAGTGTTAATCAAGATATACACTTTGTGTGTACAGTAGTTTAATTCATATTATAATGGGTGGCATCTCAAGAATTGTAGTGAAGTTTAGTAATATAGCACAAATGTTATTTACACTCTATTTGATGCACATTATTCTTTCAAGAATGTATTTTAAATAGTGATATGATGGAAAATATGTGGTTAAAAAGTAAAGAAAATTTTGGATGTACATATAATATTATTTTATTGAAAAATGTATAGTTAAAAATAAGAGAGAAAAATATATTTTTAAAAGAATGTGTATCAAACAGGGTGTTAACACTCGTTTATGTCACGGACTATTTAAGATCTGAATTTTTTATACCTCCAAAATTTTGATATGTAAATTTTTAGTGAGACATGGACTATTTGAAACTCATTTTTACTTATTACTTGAGGTAGGGTGGGCCACTGGGGTTTAAGATTTCCCGAATTTCAAAGGTGGGGTCATTTTCTTTTCAATTGTGTGGGCCCCAAAAGTATGGGATCTGTATAACTGCACCGCCCAAAATATCTTCTTTTTTTTTTTTTTATCCGAGCACCGCCCAAAATATCTTTGTCGACATTGACATT
>CAIGRQ010187127.1:0-10984 GCA_903798375.1 Fraxinus sp. D2006-0159
TGGGGCAAGAGACCTGCCCCGCCCCAATTCCGCCCCGTCCCACTTTAATTGGGTATGGATATGAGGTAAGGTAATAAAAATACTCGATGGGATGGGAGTGAGATTGGTCGACCCGACCATACCCGCCCGATTGCCATCCCTAAGTTGAGTTAAGCGGCTTGGCTCGATCACACCCCTAGCCTAACATGCTTAAATTAATCCGATGAGGTGGGCATATGGATTGTCACTTTATTTTTCTTATTTTTTTTTATATAAATATTAGCCTATTAGCTACGCTTTTGAGGCAATTCTACCCCATTTTCACATCATCTAGTTTTGTATACAAGCACGATCCAATTTGAGATAGCTTTCACATTTTTATTTTTATTATTTTAACTTTCACTTCTTAGGCTACCTTTACACATTTCGACACCACTAATTCTGTACAATATTGTCAATACTACCTTGTCATGAGGTTATACGAATCTAATATGGTGTCTTGGTCTCGAAGAGCATGATGTTCTTAGTTTGGTAATGAGCTTAAACAATTAACGAAAGGTCTATGAAAGTCGACAAAGAAGAAACAAGGAGGAACCCACCACCAACTCTTTTCAGCTGCTTAATTCCCCCACAAAGGAAGGTGAAAATGAAATAAAGACAGCACTCCTCTCTTGTGCCGTTCTATTTTAGGCCAAAATGCAATTGGCTCTTGGTATGGGGATATGAATTTACTCATTACTAGCACTATAAACATAAAGGGATCCCCAGTATACATTTCTTTCACCATCTTCTTCCCAACTAAAATCATTTCCACTCTCATGTGTATACTGCATCATCTACCTTATATCATGCAAAATTTAAGCCATATATACTTAAGATGACTCATTTATGCACCTTTTAAAAGAAATCCAAAATAATATATTCGCAGTAAATAATTTACGTGTGTTTTTATGTATTTCATGCACGAGGAATACTATTTCACGTAATGATCCATAATATTAAATTATAATGTCGTCAATTATGTTATTTAGTCACGTTCAATACCATGCACTAAACATATAAACTCCAAAGCGTGCAACAAGAGGTGACAAGAGTACTCTATCTAAGGTTAGAACAAGCTCATTAAACAAATACATGTCACTTACAGAAAGCTTTATAAATGCTAACCTAAAGCGCATTTACCTTTCTAGTTTAATTTCAATTAATATCCAAATAATATGAAAGTGCTAGCCAACTCAACATTCTGAAATGTGTAAGCAAATGTGTACAAGTAGTTTAATCACTATAGTACAGTGACTATAGTCCCATTCAAAAAATCTTTAAACGGTATAGTGCCTGTCCTTACCCTAATACTTTCTAGAAAGCACCACAAGCATGCATCCAGTCAAACTACCTCCCTTTGTTACATACATAAATGTACTGAAATGTAGACACTTTTTGTAAGAAGAACTTTGTCCAGAGAGGCAGGCATCCAGACGGCACCGTATAGTCTTGTCCACAAATTCTGCAGTATCCAATAGTAGCTTTATATACAGTAGCAGTAGATATCGGTATCCCAGTGGCTAAGTTCAACCATATATTAGTAGGTCCAGTACACAGGGCTATTTGTGTATGTATATACGTTGAAGTGACTAGAGGACGTTTGTCTTCTGCCCGTGATATTATAGCTAAACTTTTGTGTGGTGTTAGCTAGGGTATTTTAAGAAATCTGAGAAGCCAATAATATGTCCAAAAGATGATACTACACCCCTCATGAACCCTATTTTTTAAATATAAAAGTAACTTTTTTTTGAAAAATACGTGGTTACAGTAGAGAGATTTTTATTTAATTTTACACGTAATGATTTTTTTTTTTTTTTTGTGAATTTATATGTGTTTTAAATGAGGAAAATGATTATTAAAAAAATAAGGCTCAAGCAGTGGCTAATAGTAGCATTTTACATTGAAAATGCAATTTAAGTATATAAAATTGTTTCGCCTTGTAGTTTACATTTTTAGTTATTTATTGAGGTTATGCACACCGAACCTAGCACCCTTTTGCTCGTTGTCGAGTTTCAGAATTACTTAGTGGGGAAAAAGCAAGTCTCTTTACTGGGTACTGGCTGATTTACCGTCGGGAGGTAAATGGAGGAGTTTGGTCGAAAACGAAAAATTCCATGTTTTTCTAGTAGAATTTATTTCGCCCAAGTTTTCATAGTAGATGCTGAACTTGTTGTGCCCCCATTGACTAAGAAGGGGGCGGGCGCAGCAATTTTTTTGAAAAATACGTGGTTACAGTAGAGAGATTTTTATTTAATTTTACACGTAATGATTTTTTTTTTTTTTTTTTTGTGAATTTATATGTGTTTAAAATGAGGAAAATGATTATTAAAAAAATAAGGCTCAACCAGTGGCTAATAGTAGCTTTTTACATTGAAAATGCAATTTAAGTATATAAAATTGTTTCGCCTTGTAGTTTACATTTTTAGTTATTTATTATTGAGGTTATGCACACCGAACCTAGCCCCCTTTTGCTCGTTGTCGAGTTTCAGAACTACTTAGTGGGGAAAAAGCAAGTCTCTTTACTGGCTGATTTACCATCGGGAGGTAAATGGAGGCGTTTGGTCGAAAACGAAAAATTCCATTCTTTTCTGGTAGAATTTATTTCGCCCAAGTTTTCATAGTAGATGCTGAACTTGTTGTGCCCCCATTGACTAAGAAGGGGGTGGGCGCAGCAACTACATGGACTTGATGAGGAAAAAAAATCAGCCATGCAAAAAATAAATACAGGGCGATGAGTGCTCACTTGATAAACCTCACTCTATATGCAATAGTTCGAAAAATCACACAGGAGAGATAAATCGCACTAGTCAAGCCCCGTGCGACGAGCTCGATTGGAGGAAGTGTTGGCAAGGATTCAAACTTGTGACCTTCAATCTCCGCGTTTATCTGCTCCACCAACTCGGTCACCGGTGCATGTTGTTTTATTTTTTGTACGATGGGAGTTATCTTTAGCTTTATGAAAGAGAAAAATATAAACTAAAAAAACTCATGAAAAGCACCATTCATAGAGCTTTGAATTGAAAATGTTAAATATATAAGAAAAACTCTAAAATGTATTCATTTAGCCCCTGTTTGAAAACCAATATTTTGTAAAAACAAAATTTTGAATAGTGATTTTAGGAGAATGCGTGGTTAGAGAGTAAAAAAAGATTTTGAATTTACGTATAGAATATTTTATTATATGAATGTATAATTAAAGAGTTTTCAAATGATTATAGTGAAACATGAGCTTAATCATGCACAGAAGAATAGGAGCCATGCATGTGCCAATTGATTGTTGCATCATATCGAGTTAATAATTGCCAAACCATATTAAATTCTTTAAATTCAACAAACTGAGAGAAAAAAAAAAGTGAGTTCTCAGTTGCAACTTACAACTTACTACAAATGTCGTATATCATTCATTATTAGTATAATTATTACTCCTGCCTACTACACAGGTTTTTCTGGGCTATCAGAAGCTGTTTTTCTGCACAAAATGGTCAATGTTCTTAATTTGGTTAAGGCTTTTGACCTCATAAGGATTATTTGATGTGGGATTTTAGTGCAAGTGTTTGGATTTAAGTTAAAACGGTATGGTAGACGAGATTTTAAAGCTGTTTAATATTTTCGTGTAAACATAGATTAGGTTGGAATACAAGTAAAAAGGGAAAAGAAAAGGAAAAGGAGGAGGCACGGCAGAGGTGGAGCGGAGGAAAAGCAAAAGAAGATGTCTTTCTCAAACACGGATCCCTATGGAATGCAGGAAGAATGCCCAGCATTGCTTGCTGGAACTTATTCTTTTTGTTTTGTTTAAAGTGCTTTGCTTTGTTTTCTTTAGAAATCTTTTCAGAGAGTGAGAGGGAGGGGAAAGCAAAAGAAAGAGACAATAGATTCACCAGTCACCAGAGGATACGCTTTAGCTAGATTTTGGCTTAGATTTCATTCTACTTAAGACTGCACCTGAAAAACAAAAATGGAGGGAACCAAACAACAGAGTGAGCTTACATGATTAGTTTAATAGTTTCCCAATGATTGACTTCCTTTGAAAAATACTTGCCTAGAATTTATTTTTTTCTCGAAGTGTGAAAGGAGATTCATAGAGGAAAATGAAGTCCATGAGTGATGAAAATAACAGCAACCAAAATAATAACTGGTTGGGTTTCTCTCTTACTAGTCAAATGGAGGCTTCTTCAGATCATCATCAAACTCAATCTTGTTCTAACACTGTTTCAAATGCAATCCCCTCAAGTTTTTCCTCTAGTTTTAACTATCCGGGAATTTACTATGGGGAAAATACTGGGTTTTACTCTCCTTTGACTATGATGCCACTGAAGTCTGATGGATCATTGTGCATAATAGAAGGCAACAGGACACAGCCACAAGGTTAAAATTCAAAACGGCTAATTTATTTTACTTCTTTCTTAATTTCTTGTTCTTACTAATTTTGATTTTGTGGAATATATTCTCTTTGACCTAATACTGCGAAGGTATGGTAACTTCAACTCCTAAAGTGGCGGATTTCTTTGGCGGTGCAACAATGGGGACCCATCATTATGAAGGCTGTGACAGAGGATGTATGGCTCTCAGTCTAGACAGCATGTATTATCACCAAACCCCGGATAATCAGGCCAACAATGGCCAAGATTTTCTAAATTCTCTCCAAGAGAACTCCAGGCAGCAGCAAATTCATGTTCAAGAATATCCACATTACTCTGCATTTAGAGGGCCTGATTTGTACCAACAGGCAACCCAAGAGGAGCCTAAAGAAACTTGCAATCTTCACCTCCCAACAATGGCTGATGGTGAAATGAGAAACTGGGTTTCAAGAAATTATCCTAATGGGCATGCATTGGAGCAAAAGATGGGCATTTGCATGGAGGATAATGGGGGAGAATCTGGTCCAAATGGTGTAATGGGCTATGGGGATTTGCAGTCTTTAAGCTTGTCCATGAGCCCAGGTACCCAATCTAGCTGTATTACTGGTTCACAGCACATTGCACCTGCTATGGGCTTGGAAAGTAAGAAAAGGGATTCCGAGAAGGCTGCTCAGAAGCAGATTGTTCATAGGAAGTCCATAGATACATTTGGGCAAAGGACTTCACAGTATAGAGGAGTCACAAGGTTAATTCTTTTTTTATACTTATTTACAGCTTTTCTTTTCTTGTTCCTTGTGTTATCAACTGATATTCTTAAACTGGGGCACTCTTTGCTTGTGATATATATAGCATGTTTTGTTTTTTAGTTTTTCTGAATATATTGTCTTGGATTATTAATGTTAAAACAACTTGGTTTGTGAATCTTTTTATCACCAGGCACAGATGGACAGGTAGATATGAAGCCCATCTATGGGACAATAGTTGCAAGAAAGAAGGTCAAAGCAGGAAAGGAAGGCAAGGTTAGTGATGAAAACACAATCTATTTTTATACTTCCGGTTGATCAAACGCGATTAAACTTTTTTCACTTATCTTTGATGTGACTTTTTTTTTCATGATCTTGGTTCATTGGGACAACATTGTAATCTACGAAACCTTTTTCCAGTTTATCTAGGTAATTTCTTCCTGGTTTCATCTCAGTTTTTTGTTCCACACTGGCCCAAAATTAGTATGTTATGAGCTTACTGTTGCGCACTTTTGTGATCTATGAATGTCAAATTTAGGGGGCTATGATATGGAAGAAAAGGCTGCAAGGGCTTATGATTTGGCAGCACTCAAGTACTGGGGACCTTCAACCCATATCAATTTTCCGGTAGTGGTTTTAACTTCACGTCGCTTAATGTATTGATCTATTATTAAATGGGCTGAAATATGATACTCTGATGCTCGTACAGTTGGAAAATTATCAACAAGAACTTGAAGAAATGAAGAACATGACCAGACAGGAATATGTTGCTCACTTAAGAAGGTTGCCCTTTGCCCCCATTGCAGTTTTACAAATTCTCCCCTTTAAATTATCCATTTGTTTTTAACAGATGAATGCTGTAAATATTGCAGGAAAAGCAGTGGCTTCTCCAGGGGAGCTTCAATTTATAGAGGAGTCACAAGGTCTTATACTGCTTTATTTCAGCTTAAGGCCTTCAGTTTAAAAAGATGTTTTCCTCCACTCCACTGAAGATTTGGTTTTCGTTTTTTTCTTTAGCAGACATCATCAACACGGACGTTGGCAAGCTCGGATTGGTAGAGTTGCTGGAAACAAAGACCTCTATCTAGGGACATTTAGTGAGTTGTTTAGATCTTTAGATATATGTGGGAATTGCTTTTTATTTTATGGTTTAAATTGATTCTTAGCATATATATTCTATGAAATTATCTCCAAATGTGAAGGAGTGCCTATAAGATTTAATTTTTCTATACCGCTTAATCAATCCATGCTGAAATTCTTAAAGCTGTGTCCTTACCGGGAATAGCTTGTTTGTAGTTGCTGTGTTCTATAAATCACTTCCAACCATTTTAATTATATTTTAGGTACTCAAGAAGAAGCTGCTGAGGCATACGACGTAGCAGCTATAAAATTTCGAGGGGTTAATGCAGTAACCAACTTTGACATCTCAAGATATGATGTAGATCGGATTATGGCAAGCAGTACCCTGCTTTCGGGGGAAATGGCTAAACGAAACAAGGACATGGATTCAAGCAACAAGATCCCTTACAACAATCCTAATCATAACCATCATTTGGAAGTTGCAAATGCCTTGAAGGAGGATAATAGCAATGTGCCTGACTGGAAAATGGCACTCTATCAGAAACCAGGTGGAGTTGATGATTTTAGAAGCCCATCTTACTCTATCGGCGTAAATGGCATGATTGGAATCGAGGCAATGAGCTCTACTCAGCATGATGTGGATGAACAGGGAAAAATAGCAAGTCACTTGTCAAGTGCTTCTTCACTGGTGAACGACTCGAGAGAAGCAAGCCCAGATAAAAGCAATGGCCTTCCTTTGCATATTTCAATGCCTCCACCGGCATCCAACTTTTTTACAAGTTCAACAAGTAGTGTGAATTCATGGATTTCAACACCCCAGATGAGGCCTCAAGTACCACTTTTTGCTGCATGGACAGATGCATCCTAAAATATTCTCTGTGAGGTCTTTTGGTAATGGAACCTATAACTGGTTTCAACTTTCAGGTTTTTTTTTCTTGAATTATTGACTAAATCTATGGGGGCAGCTTTAATAGTTATGATGATTTGGGGTTTTCTGTGCGATGGTTTCTGACTCTGTCCCCCAATAGCAAATGCAATGTAATGTTCATCATGCTTCTTTTTATCCCCATATCATCATTTCCGAGTTTTTGGATCTATGTATTTCCCAATTTCCACATTTAGTGAAGCTTTCTTAGTGCATTACCTGCTTAACGTAATGGGAGAAGACGACTCTATCTAATCCAGAATACAAAACATAATCCCAACCATCGTCAAATATTATAGCAGTCATTATTTTGAGAAAATGCATAGGTGAAATAGCACAGAAGAGTTGGAATTATAATGTGAAAACTAAAGGCATCTGCAAGATTTGCCTGCCAATGCACATGCTATGGTTCGTCATTGCCTCATTATTACAAGAAGTTCAAGGACGTTTTCACATCCGAGCATCATTGCATTGTACATTGTCAATTGTCTTCATTATTTGTTCATTGTCTAGCTGTCCCTTTCCATGAAGAAAGAAAGTTGAATGCAATGATATCAACCTTGAAACATATAGCTGGTTTCATGCAAATAATGCCCCTTTTAACTTGATTCTTGACCAAGGTGAGCTAATTGGTACCTGTACCGCAAGATTGTAAAGTGCTTATTTATGGCTTAAATTATCGGAAAGTACACTAACGGTGTCATCATATACAGGTTCAATTACAAGTTTCTTATTCAAAGTATCATGCGTTTATTATCTATTATGCTCGTCGGCCTGTGTGAGTGGACTGCCTGAGGCCCTATGTGACCCCATGGGCCATGCGGACAATTCGTTACAATGCTTAATGAAAAGCGATTTATGGAGAAAGTAAAATTGGTATATCGTGTCGCAATTATTTTTATTTAAAAGAAAAATTCTACTTTATATAAAATTCAAGAAAACAGTAGCAGTGAAGACCACGCATTGTAATCTAGCTGGAAAGGTGGAAGATCAGCCATAGAAATCAAAGGAAGGAATGATTGGTCAAAAGAAAGATTTATTGTGGAAAAACTAAGGGAAATTATTTTCGTTGTGGAAAAGTCCAAGACAATGTTACCTACATGGCAATTATTATGTCTCGATTAATTTCCGTAACACCAACTTTTTTTCAGGTTAATTGAATAATTATCAAAAAAATTCTTGATAATTCCGAATGAGATATATGTACCTGTCTCGTCCAATCATATCGAATATTTTCGGTCAAACGTAGTTGTTAACAATAGCCTAGGTTATGTGGGAACCTAACTATAGTAGCACGTTTGGAGAAAAATTTCTTCATTATGAAAAGCAAACTTTTAAGATTTGGTAATTAAAGATGTTTGGTACGGTGTTAATACATCTTGTCATGTTAATATTACCAATAGCTGGATGCCATCCATACCTATGACTTTTCTCTATGTTAAATTAATTTTTTAAAAAAAATAAAATAAATTTTTTAACAGGATTAAGGGTAGTAGTTTGGTAAGATTTTTAAAAAGTCGAAACATACTTCCGAACAAGATATTTTGAATTTTTTAAAATTATTTCAGAAAATATTTTCCCAGAAGAGCTTTAAGAGAAAATTGAGCTAAGACAGCTTCTCCACGAAATTTTTCTACAAGAATATTAAGTCTTATTAAACGAGCTATGAGTTGTCGATTTTTCTTTATATTTTTATTTATTTATTGATGGGTATTTATGATTTAGTTCAACATACACTTATAAAAAATAGTGTACACCATATTTGATGAAAAATAAATTTAACTGTACATAATTAACTTAAATTTTAAAGAGAGATAGTTTAACTATGTAGAATAATAAATAAATATTAAAATTAGTAAATTTGCATTAAGACGAGGATCTTCCGGGATTTATGGTTGTATGTTTAGTTCAATTATGAATCCAACAATCCACAGATTGACAAACATTTCATTTTTTAGGGAGAAATCAATCTTAATCAACTTCTACAATTTGATTCCGACCAAAGTGTACTTTTCAGTACTATAGTTGAAACTGATGAGTCCTGTCCATGTGCAAAAATGAAAAAAATTCAACCATAATTTCAGCCTCGTTTGAGGGGATTAAAAATGATATTTTTAGTAAATTTTGATAAAAATTGATAAAATGTATAGGAAAAAAGTTGTGGATCCAATAAATATATGGTTAAAATTAATTATTGACTTTAACTTAAATTAAAATTTAGATTTTAATTCCTACCGGACAAGGACTAAGTATTGTTACTGCTTTGTATGCTTGTAATCGTGCACATAGTTATTCAAAATTTCTCTATTAACGAAATGGTTTATAACAATATATACTTTAACGTTGATTATATTTTCAAGTAGTTCGTATATTCGTAAATGTGCAGTGCTACATGTAAAGAGGGGGGATGATGATGGTTTTGTTTACATACACTCACACATGGGGGGTGGGTGGGTGATTTTTTTTTTAAATTTTTAATTACAGTGGGGCCCACCATTGTGAGAGGGTGTAAAACTCCTATAAACCTCATTTCTGTACATAAGGATTTATTCTTCGTAAATACTAAATAGCAAATGTTGGTGTTGATCTAAAAGTTCACATAGGATCGATTCAATGTCATCTTAAATTGGTTAAAAAAAAAAAAAAGCTTTTTTACTAGAGAAGCCAAACAGGTTAGCACAAAAAGTCGACTCAAAGTCCCATCAATGCAGGTCGACTTATGGGAGACGTATGAACTGAAAAAAAATGAGTATTTATGTTGGGTGGCTCAGGCGAGCGGTTTGAATCCGTGGCAACTACTAAGTTCCTTACTTGCATTTCCTGTTTAAGTCCAAAGCCTCATTTGCATCTTTTTGTTGGACTAAATTGTAGCGTTTAGTTTAGTTGTACCATTTGGACTTTATCGGTGAAGAGCTTATATTACTCGGACTTCAACTTGATATTATTAACGGCAACTATAAGTGTTGAAAGGGCATTTAATTTCTATTATGAAGCTAATCAAAAGTGGCTTGCGCAACAAAATAAGAGATGACTAGTTCAATGACAATTTGGTGATGTAGATGGAGTGAGATTTTTTTAAATTTTTTTTACGAATGAGACAATCTTGTAGTGCTTTCAAAATATGAGATCCCAAAAAATGCAGTTGTTTGAACTTATAGTTACGGTGTGAGGTTGTATCGTGTATTTATTATTATATATTTTTTCGTATTAAATTGAGTTGTATTGGATTATATTTTTATATGTAAATAATTTTATATTTTAGTTTATTTATTATTGATCAAAGAATTTCTTAATATTATTGAATAAATACTAATAAACAATTTCGTTATTGCGGCAGTTGATGGTCAACGGTTAACTATCGCTACTCACTTGAATTCCCGAACCCACTCCCATAGAGACGGAGATCTGCTCCCCCAACATTGTCCGCTGGTCCACTATTCCTAGTTAATTTGTAATGTATTTTTCACTTTCGCCCCTGTAAAACTTTGAAATTTTTTATTTTTTTTCCATTAATAAATGTTGACCCAATAACTTAGACTTTAAAATTCAATCATACAAAATTTTTAGACCTAAACAAAATATCAAATAGTTATTTAAATAAATAAATGGCAAAAATCCAATCCAAAAGCAAATTACTCATTTATGAATCAATTCCCAAAAGCATACCCACATGCCACATCCCACAAAATATAATCCCCACTATAGACACCGCTCATTCTTCCTCAAATCTTTTCTCTGTGCAACAGGCGACTGCATTGCGACTCCATCGCCACGGCTCCACCAACGCCTACCGCACACCGCCTCTGCCCCCTTTAGATTGTTGATACTTTTTCATTAGATTCTTTTATTGACGAGTT
>CAIGRQ010187143.1:0-10222 GCA_903798375.1 Fraxinus sp. D2006-0159
CATTAATTGGCTTGTGCATTACAATCAAAATAAGGGAATCACAGATGACATATTTCTTTTATAGTTGCACCTCTCTCAAATGGTAGCATAAACTTTCAATTTGCGATAGTGAAATAGCAAAACAATGATTAATTGCCCATCAAAACCACTTTTCAAATGTATGTCTAAATGACCGAAATTGTAATATTCACCTCCATCTTTTCATTTATTTAATTTCTAAATTTAAATTAAAATGCATTTCAATATTAACATAACAATGTTAGATAAAAAAAATTCTATAGGCTCAAACTATTTTAACATTAACAATGCTGCATGTACAACATTCTTCTTTTAAAATATTGATTTTTAGTTTTTAAGTATTGATTATTTATTTATTGCATCTGATTCGACCACAATTAAACCTTTTGATTTTGACCCTTATATCTTTTCTGGGTCGATGCTCGAAATTATTTTCAAAACATTGCTCACGACGCATATAATGGTGCTTCGTACAACTGAGACTGAGCTCTTGTTTGACATCTAGTAAAATGAGTTTTTTTTTTTTTTGGAATAGTGATTTTTCAGGAAAATGTGTAGTTATAAAGTAGAAAATAATTTTGAATTTACGTGCAAAATATTCTATTATGTGCATATGGTTGAAAATATATTTGAGAAAAAAATAATTGATTTAATGAATGTCAAAGAGGGGATAGATAGCACTACCCGATCAATAATGTCATGAAGTACCACATGGAATTGCCTTTTCATCAACACTTTTTGAGGATTTTTTTTTTCTTTCACAACAATAAGATTAAGCTATTAACGCAAGATTTAATGCAAGCCATTTGATAAAAGCTCAAACAAGTAATTACATTTAAAATAGTTTTTAAACAATGGAATACTTCTTTATTTTCTTTCTTACTTTCACTTATTTATTTTTGTGGCAATGAACAATTTCATAACTAGTAACATTAGCTCTTTAGACCTTATAGGGTCGAAAAGATTGTAACGTGGACATATGAAGTGTTAGTGGGGGAGGAGCCCGTTTCTTTGACAGCGATTTAGGAAATAAATTCAAAAATTTTTATTTTAACAATGGCATTATTAAAAAGTTGACAACTGACCACAATATAAAAGACTCTTCAGAATAAAACGAACTAAACTATATGTTGATCTTTGAAGTATCAACAGATTCCAACTCTTCTCTCGTTCATTTGTATGTTATATGTATATTTGGACGGTCACGTTGACTACACAGCTCGTAACTCCGACGGTTACAATAATGCAATTGCTAAAATTGACTGATGAAGGTTTTTATGGGGCCTTTAGAAGCAAATTGACTGATTTTAGTTATGGTGGCCCATGACAAATTTATAGCCTTACTTTGTAAAATCTTCTCTTTGTATAACTAACTAATGAATTCAAGAAAGCAGACTTGGAATCAATAAATTGAGATAGGTGGAATAAGGTTCCCTACACTGCACCGTCACCCTGTCCACATCTTGTGGTTGGTTTGTGCTTACATGCACCAATCACGAATTTTGTTAAAATAATAAATAGAATTAATTTATTTATTTATTCATTTGCGTGTGATTGAAGAAAGAGCTAGAAAACAAGAAATTGGATTCCTAAATGCCAAAATGGACTCTTCTTTTGCCATGCTAACCTCTACTTTGTCACACTTTTTCTTGTGGTGGAAATTTTGAAGGGTCCACGACACTATCCACCTAGAAACTAAAAAACAGACAATTGTAAAGAATTAGCTTGGTCCAGCTTTTTGCAAGGCAGCAAGCGATAGGAAGTGGAGGTAATGAAGAAAAACCACCAAGAATTAACTTGGTCAACCTTTTTCTCCTTCAATCGTTGGCCTACTCTTGACTTGTTTTAGATAAAATATTCATTGTTGACCCTATTTTTTGTAATGGTTACATGAACAATAGATGTCGAGCCCACTACCATTCAGGCAAGCAAATTTCAACACATTTTGATCGAAGATTCGAACGGAGAAGGGTGGCGTTTATGGATGTGGGGGATGTTTTACGACGCGAAACAAAAATGTTCAAGCACCATGATCAAAGATGATTGCAAACAAACAAGCATTCATAAACAACTTCACCAAAGTAAAAACAAAATTAACTCAACCAGATAAATATGGAATGAGCAAAAGAGAAAGTCGAGTGTGTTTTCAAGTGTAAAGAGTTGCATTATAATGTTAAAAGAGTTTTTTATTTATAGAGTTCTAGTCGAGATAGTTGCCGTTAGATAAGAACCACGTGGCCTCATTTACCAGGTCAAAGCCTTACATCACTCAGTCTGCTACGCATTTAATACATTGACAATAGGTCGGCTTATAAATGTTACATTAATCAGTCCTAAAGATAGCCTGCAGATTCTCTAAAAGACAGCAAGTTCTTCAGCCTAAAAGGAGCTTAGGATGGGGCGAGTGCTTCTGCCAAAGGGAGCTTCGGATGGAGCGAGGGCTTTTGCAAAAAGGAGCTTTGGAACAAAGGGCATCAACTTCTTCTTAACTTCTTTATTTTGACTAATTGGGTCTTTGTTGACTTTGTCAAATTTGACTTTTGTCTCCACGTGGACTACTACATGGTCCCCACTAGGAGCCTCTGTGACGAGACGTAATAATAGTCCCCCAAATCTATACATGATTATTTATGTAATGTATGCACTTCTTTTATAAAAACAAAATTTTTATTGGGGTGATTATTTTACAACACTACAATAATCCTCTAGATCCAAATATAAATATTCATATTATAACTAGAATTTGAAAATAGAACTATTATGAATTGCTCGAAGTACTCATCGAAGGTTTTGTTTAAAGTTGTGTACTTTGAAGTTTCTGATTGTTTGGAAAAAGTTGGGGAACACCAGTTGATGTCCTTTTATCCGAGGATGTCTGCTCATAAGTAGGGATGGCAAAAAAACTCGCCGGCTCGAAAAAAGCTCTAGTCGGGCCCGGCTTGGGCTCTGTTACAACGACCGAGGCTCGGGTAGAGCCTCATTTTTTTTGTCGGGCTCGGCTCGGACCTAAAAAAGCTCGGCACAAAAAGCTCAAACCAAACTCGAGTTTTTTTATTTAATTTATAACATGTAAAAACTATACAAATTTTAAATTTTTTAAGTAAAAAATGTAGATTTGACATAAAAATAAAATAAAACTCGAGTCGGCTCGGCCCGCTAAGGCTCGAGCAGAAAGCTCGGGCCGAGCCTCATTTTTTTTTGGCTGGGCTTGGCTCGGCTCGACTCGGGCCAAAAAGGCTCAAAAAAGCTCGGCACAAAAAGCTCAAGCCAAACTCGAGCTTTTTTTATTTAATTTATAACATGTAAAAACTGTACAAATTTTAAATTTTTTAAGTAAAAAATGTAGATTTGACATAAAAATAAAATAAAACCCGAGTCGGCTCGGTTTGGACTCGGCTCGGGCAGAAGGCTCGGGCCGAGCCTCATTTTTTTTTGCCGAGCTCGGCTCGGACCAAAAAAAGCTCGGTCTAAAAAAGCTCGGGCTCGGCTCGAACTTTTTTTCCCGGCTCGGCTCGTTGCCACCACTACTCATAAGTGACTTCGTATATCTGAAGCCTTGTCAAAGTTATTCATGTCGAGGTTGAGGTAATGTATCTCTGTTATTTGCTGAGGCTATAATGTATTAATTCTGAAGAGGCATGGTTTTTGAAACTTTAACAACACGATGCGTCCTTAATTGTTACGCCCAAATGATTTGCTGTCTTATACGTTTTCAAGAAAAGACAGCTAAAGCGATTCAATTTTTCATAAACGCAACTGTTGTCGTATTTAATGAGTAATGATGATTGTTGCAGTCGTATTATATGGGAGAGAGACGCAGTGGTGCGCGTGATGCTAATGCCCTAATCTTGAACGTAGAATACGAAGCGACAAATGTGATGGATGGTTCAGACTAAATCTTAAATGAACGGTTGGATGGTTAGGATTGTGATCCTATAAAAGGCAATAATTTTGGGTGAAAATCATTTTACTTTTGTGAACAAAAACAATTAAATTCCCAAAAACTATCTTGTTCTTCAACTTTATTAAGATTCCTTTGGTCACTTTCACGAACTCCGACCACTTTTCTTCAGTGATTTTGTTGTTCAACTTTTTAAGTATTTTTCAACTTCTTTGATTTTGAATTTCATGGCTTCTTCACTTTTTGACGAGGGGACATAGACATTAGTACCGTGGCTTCTAAGATAGGGGTTACAATAACAAATATTGCTGACTTCGTCCAAGCTATTATGGCTGGTCAAAGTGTTTTGCACACAAGGGAGGGTTAGGTAGTTATGATGCGGATTGGGGACAGCCAAGATTCTTTCAAACGTAACCACAACCGACCTTGTCGACAACGAGGAGAAATATTGCATTCCCTATAATATCAAACTCCTAGCCCCCTTTCTTGAGGAGCGAATCTGCTTTCCTAGGCATGGGTATGTCATTGCTAGTGAGTTCCTTTTGAAGGGAGGACTTTGTATGTCCCTTGATCCTTTTTTTAGAGATGTACTTAAGTCATACGGGTTGGTACCCACCCAACTCGTTCCTAGTACATGTGCCCAACTAGAGGAGACTTATTTTTTGTGGAAGGAAACCTCACTTGGAAAGGATATGCCCCTCCAAGTATTCCAATCCATCTTTCAACCTCGACTCCTAGGTAAAGGAGATTCCAAAGATTAGTGCTCCTTATGTCCATGGGAGGCTCACTCCCCATTCATCATAGGCCTTCCCTCTTCCATCAAATGATGGAAAGAAACTTGGTTCTAGGTAAGGGGACAATAGTAGACGTTTGAGGGTGACAAGGTCCCCTATGCAACAGTGCCAACAGTTATTCCGAAGCTAGTGAGTGTTTGTTTTACTTACATTACCTAACTTTGAATCAGCTCTGACATTTTCTCATTGTTGCAGGATTGGTTGATCACTTCGAATTAACGCAAGAGAGTTGGGTGTTATAGAGGACATCTACATTCGTCCTCTATCTTCTCGAGAGTTTGACCATTTGATCAACTCGAAGCGGTTATTTGAGAAGTTCTGCTTCCAACAGGGAAAAATTTGATTGTTGCTTCCGTTGCGGTGATTGGGGACAGAAGAGGCCAAATGTTGTGGAGTCTTTAAGGTGAGAACCATCGAAAAGGGGAGGACCTTGAAAGACTCAACAATTGCCTTTGATGCAATTCCTCACACCAAGCTCTCCATGTCTAAGAGGAGAAACAAACTGGCCCCGAAGGCTCTATCCATGCTTCTTCCAGAATTCAGATTGAAACTCCCACATTTAACAAGTATTGGATGGATAGGTGGCAGACTTTTGTGGAGACCAGTGGCTTGATGGACATGTTTGCCACCATCGTAAGTCAAGTAGGGAGAGCATTTAGGGTCGCCATAGAGGCCGAAGTCCTATTAAAAAACCTTCAAAAAAATAAAAAGAAGTTTTCAAATAAAGCATCCTAGGAGGAGGAAGAGGCCAAGAAAGCTAAATCTAAAGCTGAGGTCACTGAATGCAGCAGGCTGGGGAGGCCACAAAGCTTGCTTCTGCTTTAGCAAAAATTAAAAATTTGAAGAAAGAAGTCTACTTAACTCAAAGTGAGGTGGCTTCTCTTACCAAGTGAGTTGACACCTTTGACACCCATCAGAAAATAGCCGTTGAGGCCTTGAAAATGTCCAATAAAGATAATGACGTCTTAAACCAGCAGTGGGAGTAGAGGCAGCGGGGAGGGAAACCCAGTCTACTAGTGATGATGTTGCAAAGTAATACATTATCGATTTCCATTTAACGGAGAAGTATCAATGCTTTGCAAAATATTAGCAGAGGTATGCATACACCGAAGTTGTGAAATGGATTAAGGTGTATTCCCGAGCCTTCAACGCCTCGGGGTTGAGGTCAAAGTTTTTAGAAGAAGTGGAGCTTTAGACTCCAGTGGATGACAACCACGTAATTGAATTAGAAAATGATGAAACTGGGGACGACAATGCGACTTCTGAAGTAGTTGGCCTCAAAGCTATTGTCCTTTTTGGGCACCAATCCCCCTCCCCCACCTGCTTAGCTTAGGTTTATGTAATTTTTTTTTTTTTATTTCTCCATTGTAAATGGCTTCAACCCCCAATGTAATAAGCTTCAATGAATGAATGAAATTTCTTTTTTTATACCTTGTGTAAATTTTCTGAATGCTTAGTGAATTTTGCATATGTTGTAGTTTTTTGATGTGCTTCGGCCTTTATTAAAACTTGTTATGTTAAAAATTTGTACAAGTGTTAGAAATTTTGTATATATTTTATATTTTCTACTTTATCTTTCCTTAGCATGAGGTTGAATGATTCGTCCATACCGAGGCTTCATCCATGACTTTTGGCATTGGGGACATGTGTTATCCACTTCACGGAATAAAGAGGTGATCCCTTTTAGGATCCAAGTCTTCGTTGAAATGTTCACGCTTCCTTGCCTGACTGATAGCTCATTAGGCAAAGGCTTCTTCCGGGACCTTTGTCAATGTGAGATACTTTTATTTTCTTTCAAAAATTTAACATCTATTGCACTTCTACTGATAGTACCTTCTTAGGTGTTCCGCATTCCAATGATGAAGTTGTACCTTACTACCCAAACTTTCAATCCCACAGGTTCCAGGTCGAACCTCTTCTCTGATGCAGTAGGGACCTCCCGGTTGCGACCAAGAGTCCCCGCTCCTGGCTCTTTAGAGATAGGAATAATCTTCGCAATATAAGGTCGTTCACACAAAAGAACTTTTTCTTGACTTTAGAATTACAGTAGCAGATCATCTTTCGTTGGCATGCAGCTAACTTCACTTGGGATTCATTTCTCCTTTCATCAAGGAAATCAAGTTTGTACCTCATCAACTTGTCATTAGATATTTCATTGAACTGTAAGTGATGAGGAAATGGTAGACCTATTTTATCGGGTTCATAGTCTCTGCTCCATAAGTCATAGAGAAATGAGTTTCTACTTTATCTATCCTGCAAATAGTTTGAATAGCCTATAGGACCTAAGGTAGCTGGCCAAGCCCTTTAGGAAGCATACCATTTTCTTTTGAGGGTGTATTTGATGGTTTTATTGACGCTTCCAACTACATATTAGCCTGAGGATGGTAGGGGGTAGAGAAGTGCTTCTTGATCCTAATTCCCCACATAAGTCCCTGACCTTCTTGTTATCGAATTGTCGTCCATTGTCAAATGCAATTGAGTGGGGGATCCCAAACCAGCAAATAATGTTCTTCCATAAGAACCTTGAAGTGTTGCTTATGTAATTTTGGCCATGAGATTTAGCTTCCACTCACTTAGTAAAATAGTCAATGGTGATGATTGTGAAGCTGGCACTGACCTTTTCTTTAGGTCTTTTTCTACGGATTTTTCGTGGTTGAACGTGGGATTTTCCCACAGAAGGCTCCAATTTGTTGACTCCGTTTTTTGTAATGCTTACGTGGACAACAGAAGAGGACCTATTTGCGACCACGCGAGCAAATTCCAACACGTTTTGACTGGAGATTCGAACGAAAAAGGGTGATGTTTTATGTCGCGAGACAAATATGTTCAAACAACGGCAATATGAACAAAGATGATTGTAAACAAACAAATAATCATAAACAACTCCATCAAAGTAAAAACAAACTTAGCTCAAGCAAATAAATATGGAATGAGCAAGAGCGAGAGTCAAGTGCGTTTTCAAGTGTAAAGAGTTGCATTAGAAATAAATGTTACAAGGGTTGCTTATTTATAGAGTTCTAGCCGATGTGGTTATTGTTGGATAGGAACCATGTGGCCTCATCTCTCAAGTCAAAACCTCACATCACTCAGTCTGTTGCACATTTAATGCACTGACAATGGATCAGCCACCTTATATCCTGGCCGAAAATCCTAACATTCATTATTATAAAATATTACACCAATCATTCCAAGAGACTGCATGAAGCTCTTCTAAAAGATAGCAACTGCTTCGGCCTAAAAAGAGCTTCAGATGGGGCGAGTGATTTGGCCAAAGGGAGTTTCAGATGCAGCGAGGGCGGCTAAAAGGAACTTCGGAATAGAGGGCATCAACTTCTTTTTTGACTTTTTTATTTTGACCAGTTGGATTTTTGTTGATTTTGTCCTATCTGACTCATGTCTCCACATGGACTACGACGTGGTCTTCACTAGGAGCCTCGGTGGTGGGGCGTAACATTCAATATAAGTGTTATGATACTACCTTAAATGGAACCATGGAAGGTGCTATGTAGGATCATCCATCCGTGTTGGACTTTAACCTAGCCTCGACCAAATAGGAAAATAACACAACACCACCCCTGCAATAAATCACCAAGGATAGCCTAATGGAAGCATCATATCATCTTCCATCCCATTTGCAGTCACCCTAAGGTATTATTCAAAGTCACATTAAATTTGGCAACATGTTCCATCTCCTATTGTTTTTTCAAAAGAGGCAAAGATCAACAAGTGTTGTTGTTCCCCTCTTCTCAACACAAAGTCTTAGAATAAAAGTCAAATCATTTAGTCCTTGTTTGATTCTCATTATTTTCAAAATACATTTTTTTTCTTTTTTTTTCAACCATACATTCTCCATCAATCTACTATTTCAAAATACATTCTTCCAAAATAATGTGGCTCAAACACACCCTTAAGTGTTTCGCTTGTTAACATGAATAAAGATCGTTTTCTATATTCTCCTCTTCTCAACACAAAGTCTTAGAATAAAAATCAAATTATTTAGTCCTTGTTTGATCCTCATTATTTTCAAAATACATTTTTTTTTCAACCACACATTTTTCAATAAAATAATATTACATGCAAACTCAAAACTTTTCATTATTTTTTAACCACACATTTTTCATCAATCTACTATTTCAAAATGCATTCTTAACCAAAATTGGGCTCAAATAGGGCCCCTTAGAAAAGAGGAAATATACCCATGATCTCCGCCTTGCCTATAAATACCCCCACACAATGTCTATATGAAAAAAAAATTAATTGATCAGCCAAAACTATATCCATTTATTTCTTCTAAAAGAAATTTGACTTGAGCATCGGAATAACTTATCGCATCACCTCATATTGCAATGACCAGGCTTTCTAATAACGTGTTTGTCCAAGTGTGCAAATAACATTCATTTGAAAGGAGAGGTAGCTAAATCTATTGATGCCGAAGTCATCCAAATGTGCAACAACATACATTTGAAATGAGAGGTAGCTAGCATCGGTTGACAACAAAAGTTATGCAAGATTGTACTTGTGTTTCGCGAGGCCTGAGATGAATTTCAAAATTTGGGCTCCTAAATCATAACAAGTAATCAATTTTTTTTTTCATTTATAAGAGTTTTATGGAACTAAATATATATATATATATATATAAAACAATCAAATAACAATGCGAAAATATTTTAAATGATCATTTAAATACAACTCGTCGTACGGTCTTAGAAACAAAAATATTAATTAATTTTGAATAGTTGGGTTGTTCAACCATTTCTTTTTCAATAGTTAACATGGTCAATTCATTCAATTTTTGCCATGACAAAGTTGACCGAGATAAATTCTAATTAATTTCAAGTTGAAGAAACTTCTTTCTACTGATGTAATTGTAATCAATATGGTATTTGACTTGTTTGATCTTTAGCTGCTTTCCTAAATATTCCATTCCACAAATACAAAATCAAACCAAGATTTTTGTTTCTATTCTACAATAATATTATAAGATATCTATGAAGGCAAATTTGTAAGAAAAAAAAAAGTATCCAAACAATCTATTAATAGGAAAGGAAAAAAATAATAATCAATGATTATCAATGTTTCTAACTTAGTTATAGTGGGAGAAGATTTCCTTCCATTACATGTATATGGTAAATACACTTCGCACTTATAATGAATTCAATTCCACATAAAATAAGAAATAAACTTCTTATTTGCAAAAAGATTAAATTTTACACGTTTTATCACTTTGCACAAGGCTCATAGCTTTTAGAGAAAAAAATTGTTATTGCGACAACAATAACGATATATTATCTATGGTCATAAGTATTTTCATAATATAACCATAAAATGGAAAAAAAAAAAAATCATGTCATATTTAGCCATACATAGCACCCAATTATCTAATAGAAGACACAAATTCACATTAATTAATAAGAGATTATAGATCGAGAGAAGAAATTCAATCCCATACACAGATCAATGATTCGATCAACAGGATATTAAAAAAATATAATTGAATTTAGAGACAAAA
>CAIGRQ010187175.1:0-17140 GCA_903798375.1 Fraxinus sp. D2006-0159
GTTTTGTGTAATTTCCACATTTTTATTCATGTCCACCAAATGTAGTTTTGGTTTAGGTTTAGCATTTTATAATAGGAATAATAATGTCAAAAATGAATCGTTGAAGGAACATATAATGAAATAAAAGTTTAATAGTATGATGATTTTTTTATTATTCGATACACCACTATGGCCATTTTGGATTGATGATGATTCAAATAATCACCGAGTGTTCTTACTTTAAACTCATGATTTGGTGTCAGTTTTTGTTATGGTCGATCAGCCTATATTAGGTCATGCCACTGATTTCTTAGGCTTATAATTTGGCTTGATGTTTCATACAGGTAGGATCCTTCATTTCTGCACGACTGGTTCATAAACCTTCAATAACTGAGTTGAATTCACAGCACAAATGATCCTTTTAGATGGTCTCCATAGTTTGATCATTAAAAAGTCAATTTCTACCACCGCACATTGCCACCATCGCATGCCACACCACTACATTGCCGATGAACGTGGATTTTTATGCCTGGTGGCGCAGAAATTAGTGCATATTAAGCCTTTTTTCCTCACAATACCCAATTATTTTCACATAACCACAAAAGATAACATTGACTCGTGTTTTCTTTAAAATTTAGACAGTTTCTCTCCTGTTCTTTTTCCTTAAAAATTCGAATTATAACTTAAACTACAGTTAACAGAAAGCATTTACAATTCCTTACAAAAACATAAGTACTATGATGGTACAAATCCAACTCAAAAGTACAAAATAGGCCTAAGAGAAGCAGTTGTAATCCACCATTCACAAAATTCTCACCCAACTCCAATCGAGTAGTTTGATTTTTCACGAAAACACGTTCCATTGTAACGTCCTCTAGAAGAGAGCGCCGGAATCCGACTATAAATGGCCTAGTCGCTCCTAGTAAACAATGAGAGGAAAATAGTCAAACAGGGCAAAATTTATACTTGCAATATTACATAAACAGTGGTTGTGAAACTTGAAACTTGAAACAAGAAACCCGATTATGCTACCAGTTTTTATTTCTATTGAAGGAAAGAACAGATTTTTATTTTGAGCTGTTTGGCCAAGCTAACATGGCAAGTGTTTGTTCGATAAAACTTAGCTAAAATTTTTAACTCGTCAAACTTCATTTCTAACCATACATTCTAGGAACCCACAACTTTTATCAACTTTTAAACAACACATTTTATCAATTTTTATCGAGATTAGTTAAAACTTTTATCAAAATCTTTGTCCAACAACCTCTAAAGTTACCTTTTAAGTAACTTTTTGCTCCAAACATGTTATAATAGCTAATCTTTTTTTAATGGAAAGCAATTCTTATTTTTTAGTGTCAAATTAAAGAAACTTAAAACCATTTTTTTAAAAACTTAATTATAAACTTTGTAAACATAGTCAAGCATGCTGTTGAGAGAAATGAATCGGTTTAGGTTGAATTATCAAACCTGCAACAGCTGCATCAACTTTGGATGTTCTTCTAGAAGCTGACAAAGTTTATCACGATCACTCAACAGAGACTGCAATCAGGCATAAAAATAACGATCAGAACATAATTTATTACCAAACCGGCTAGTACACCGAACAAATTGGCCAGAGAAATGCAAAATATGATACCTGAATAGCTTCTGGCGATTTAAAGTATTCCTGCAACGACATTCCAGAATCTTGCTGCTGGGACGTGCCTTCCGCTTGCTGATGCTGAACTCGTGACTGCTCAACTTGTTGCAATGAGTGTGCAGTATTATCCTGCTGTCGGGTCTGAATATAAATGTGGGCAGGAGAAAGTTGTGACACTTGTAGGGGACTTTGCAACACAGACATGCCTTGCTCCGACTGCGGGGAAGCAGGAATGGATGGCCGAAGATGCTGTGGTGGGGGGCGAGGTATTTGCGGTGGCTGTAGAGGCTGCAATTGAGTGAGAGGTGGTATGGAGTGAAATGGAGGAAGAGACATGGGAAGGTTTTGTGAAATACTAGGTAGGTTTTCTCCGTGATGTGGAACTAAATTATTTCCATAAAGATTGATAGGTACTGAACCGGGCCTGAAAATCAAGGGTTGCACTGAAGGAGGCGGGGGATAAGAAGTTAGCATTGTCCGTGATGCCGAAAGGGTACCCAATCCAGTATCCATTGAAGGTGCAACAGGGTTTTGCTGAAGCTCGGAACTACCAATAGTTTGAACATACAATAGAGACTGAGAATTTGGATTTTTAAATGAGGCCATTACAGAAGGGTTAGATGAATATGGAGGTGGCATAGGAGGAAGAGGAGGTGGTGGTCTACTAGATCTGCCAGGGGAAGAATAGGATGTCTGTCCGAATCTTGAATCGGGCAAAGGACTGGAGGTTGCCAGTGAAGAATTGCTTGCCAAACCAGAAATATATTCCGACTGAACCTGCAAAAGAGGGAGAAGATGGGTTAATCAACCAGTAGGAACAATTAACTACAGGCCGCACATCTGCCCACAGAACTGAATGGAAAAAGGCCGACTCACAATGGCGTCTCTAGTTTGAGACAATACAGGTGAGACCGTTGGTGGAGGTGGCATTGGAGGCAAAGGTGGTTGATTTAATGGAAATTTTTGATCATAGAATCCTTGAGAACCACCACTTAAAGGTACAGTTCCACTTTGTGGAAAATTTGCTTGTGAATAGAGGGCAGGAGGCGGCCTAGAGCCAAAAGTTAATTGTCCAGTTGAAGATGGAGTGTTTGCATAGACTGGAATAGAAATCCCAGAACCACTAGCTCCTGCAGGGGAAACAATCCTTGGTGTTTGGACTGGAAAACTCTTCACGTCCTCTGACTGATCAGGAAACTTTCTAGCTGAAGAAATGCTTGGTTCTCGAGTCAATGACATCTCTGGACGAGATGCAGACATTCTTTCACTCGGCATATTTTCATCCATGTTTGACGCTAATGGTGTACCCAAGCGAGAGAACTGACTATCTTCATTCACATCAATATCTGTCTCCTCAACTATTGAACGAGGAGAACTTTGCTCAACTACAACAGGTGGAGGCTGCTGTAGATGGGCATCCGGGTGAGGAAACATCAGTTTATCATCAGGTTCAGATTCCTCGGCATCAAATACAATATCTATTCCCTGTAGATCATCGTCAAGATCAGGTTTCAACTTCTGAGGTTTACTGCGCTTCTCAGCATCTGTGTTGTTATCTGGACCTGTTGCTTCCACCTGTGCTGTTGTATAGATACCTGCCAATCCCACAGAATTTTGGCGCTCCCTTTGTCTGGCCATGAATTCGTCCACATGGATAGATGGTGGTCTCCCGCTTGTAGATCCTATCCGTGGGACAGCAATTACATTAGAATTTATACCGTCACCATTTCTTTCTCTTGCAACATAGTCATCCACATGCATAGAAGGAGGCCTGCTAGTATTTGGCTTACGCTGTCGAAAGGTATCCCTACGAGTAGGGCCAGAGGGGGCAGCAACAGGAACCGGCGCCCTAGACAATGTACTTTGTGTGATTGCCTCAGCAGCAGCATTGTCCCCTCTGGCACGCCTTGGTTCCTCCAGTGAGGAGATCTTTCTTGTTGCAGTAAGAACGGTCTGCGTAAGTCTATCGCGCAAATTTTCAGGACATTCCCAAAAGTAGTAGTCTCCAAATTCATCCAAGCTATAATCCTCCATCCATTCTATGTTACTGTTTGCAATTTTATGAACCCTCGAAGGAAATGGAGCAACAACTAATGAGCTAAGGAAACTGGCAATTGTAACATCCTCATTGACTGTATCAGTCGACTTTTGCAACAAAAGCATCAATGAGTTCGCGGACTCCTTAACCTGCACATCCATTATAGTATTATTGAGTGGAACATGGGATGGAGCTAAAATAAGGGAAGGTAAATGAGAAATTATACCTGGTTCAAATCCCCTGCAGCTGAATATGCATCACCGCTTGTCTTTGACCCTAACAGATTGGCAAACTCCTCTATCTGTTTCATGCTATCTTCAATAAAATCATCTACAGAACTCTCATTCTTAATTTTGAATAAGAACTTGATGGCAGCAACCTTCTCCAAGTTGAGGCTAAAGAAGAAAAAATACGAGTTGGCAATTTATTTTATGCTATTGAGAAAATCAATTTTCTAAATCTTAACCTGGTAGAAGTTGATTGACATAAAATAGAAATTCAATACAAGAAAATCTAGTATGCAAATGAAAATAGCTGGCCAAAGGCAATGAAAATATATTTCACCTACAGAAAGTTGAGATATTCTAGATAAAATCACATGAAAATAAATACATGAAAAATACATAGTTTTGTCTCGTAGCAATAAGGATACTACAAAGTGAACAGATTAGTTCCATAAATTATTTAGCCCCCGTTTGACACCCATTAATTTCTCTTTCTCATTCTCATTCTCATTTTTCATTTCAACCACACATTCTCATAATAAAATAATATTACACACAAATCAAAAACTTTTCATCACTTTTTCACCACACATATTATAAAGATGCAATTATTAACTTTTTTTTCATAATAATACTAAGCCCCCGTTTGACACCCATTAATTTCTCTTTCTCTTTCTCATTCTCATTCTCATTTTTCATTTCAACCACACATTCTCATAATAAAATAATATTACACACAAATCAAAAACTTTTCATCACTTTTCCACCACACATTTCTTACATCAATCATTATTCCAAAAATTCTTTCTACTAAAAATAGGTTTCAAACAGGGGCTTAATGTAGATTGTTTGGAATCATCTCCTTTACTGACAATAAAAACGATAATTATACTATTAATATCCAGGTGGCTATGAAGGGGATGAAATGAAAATGAGAAAGCAATTAGTACAGAAATCATTCAATAAGATCTTAACGATCAGTAAGTGAGTTTGTGCATGATGAGTTCAAATTCACCAAGCAAAGGTGTTCAAATGTCTACATGCTGAGCTGTGAGATAATAGGCTTTTAAGGACATAACCCAAACTCAAACGAGCAGAACTTAGCACAAGCTCGGTTCACCCGTGTTTAACCTTTCACTTCATTTACATAGCCTCGTTATCAAGGAGAAAGTGAAATGTGTAAAATATCATAACGGTACTAGAGAATGAAAAACTAAAGAACAGATACATAGTAAAAATATTATAAGCTGAGATTTTAAATTAGAGTTGGCACAAATCTTTAGAGTAAGGTAGTGAACAAAGAGAAATTTCTGAACAAACCTTTCCCCACTCATGCAAAAGCATAATGCTCCGGTGGATAATGTAACAATAGCTGCAGCAGTATATACTGGAGAAATATCCTTTGAGGCAATCGACCTCAATAAAGTAGTCCAGCAACATAACAATGGAGGATGCTCCCTCCAATCAGATACATCAATTAGATTGTACCTTCCATCATTTTCACGCCTACTTTGGGACTCAGAAATCTCAATGCCAGAGGAACAAATATGCATATAAATGGACAGTAAAGCATTTTGGCCTTCAGTAGTGGAACCCATTTCTTTGAAAGCTGACAGACAGGCAACTAATTCTTTTCCAACAGGCAAAACCTGCAATTCATATGGGAAAAGAATGGGAAACAGAACGGTTTAACAATATCAATGGGAAAGTAAGATGTCTATAGAAAACTTTTTGACATTTTTGACTTTGGAATATGTCCAGAAGAGTTAAAGATAGCCTATCACGTATGAGAACAATCACTTGAAAAGTGCAAGAAGATAAAGAATCATCAGTACGAATAATGGGAGAACAAAAACAGCACATTCCAAAGATGATGCCATACAGTTGCTCAAACTAAATCCTTCAGCTATGAGAAAAAGAGAGACCACGAGTCATACAGAAATGGAGAAAAAACACAAACTCCCTCCAGAATGATATTCATTCCAAAGATTTTGCAAAATTACTATTCAAGTCAAAGAAACCCAAATATTAATATCCATTATCCATTTAACATCTCTTTGAATAAACATCCTTATAATCTGTACCATTCTATCGTCATCTACTGATCTCTGCAGGGTGGCAAAAATTATGCTAATTCACACTTGTGACCAAGAAGCCAAAATTTCTCTCTGTAATTTAGAGTTTGGATTAAACACAAGCATCTTTTGGTATGCACAACTCCCATATTCTTTCTATTGGCAAGCTATATCATCCTTTCATTACATTAACTGTCATTTAATCAAATAAATACATACAGCTGAAAGTCCAAAATATTAAGAACACACATGCCGACAATGTCTTCAAAAAAGTAGGACACGGGCAAGTCAGAGACAAACCTAGACTCTGTAAAAATAAGAATTTGAAATGGATGTTTGACTAAACATTTATCAGGATTAGAATTTAATAAAATTTGAGACAGATTTAGAAATGGATGTTAGATGAACACAATTTGTTACTTCCTTTTCACACATGCACAGACTGTTTTCCACAAACATGGGTGTGCTTTAGGAATCGTGAATTTTCCATGGGACGGTGACAAACACCCATCTATCTCTGACTCTCTCCGATTCTCCATCTTCTCCTTTTAGATGTTAGATTAATGGAAACTTCTTTTGATTTCATTTTCACGTTAATTTTTCTTTTGTTTAACTTTTGTTTGGTCATTTTGAAATGGATTTCGCGTGTCAGCACCAATTTGGTGACATGTCCAGCTTTAAAAAAAAAAAAAAAGAAACACGAGGAAAATTACACGCCAACTAGCATGTCCAATGTGTTGGATACGGGCAATGCCAGTTCCTGTAGCGTGTTGGTGCTTCTTAGTATAACATAGAGGTTTACTGCAACATATGAATAATCTCTTAACGTCAAAAACTACTAAAAAACAATTACGAGAACCAGCTCATAAGCATTATTGCAAGGTTTTATGCTTTACAATGAAGAACTAGTTATCAACATGAAACAGATAACAAATGAGAAACATACCATGGAAAATTTAAGGAGATAGGACAGAACTTTGACGTATTCTTCAGCTGACAAACTCTCACGAATGCACCTGGGAATTATAAAATAATTCTGGTAAGAATAATCATAAATCTCTATCTGCGCACAAGGAAGAGTAATCGCATTAGATGAAAGCTCTTAAAACATTTTCTAACCTTCCATTAGCTCCAGCATATTGCACAGAAGCTCGAGAATCACTAATTAAAGAGAGAAGCTTAAATACAGGTACACACCAACTAAGCAAAGAAAATTCATCTTTAGCTACATTTCTGTTTTCTGGGAACTGCTTTACATCTGATTTAGCGGCACTAATACACCTTTCAAGCACTTTCGTGAGCATCTGAATACCACCCTCCTTCAGCAACAATGACTGACAAGGATAATAAAGATAATGAGAGAATATATTGTAAATTGTAAGTATTATAATTAGATATTCGTTGAATGGAGAAATTTTGTAAGTTAAACACCACCTTTCCATTGGGATGTTCCAATAAGCTACCAAGAAAAGTCAGCAATCGATAGCCCTGAATGAAACCACCAGAAATGGTAAAGCCAAGATGAAAATTACGTAAAACTGACTGAAATTTGTGAAACGTGAGATTATTATGACCTTGTAAGCATCCACATCAGAATATGTCAAGGGTTCTGAAAGGCGATGAGAGATCCACGATATGATAGGTTGAAGCAGTACTGAAGCATTATCCATATTTAAGTTTGCAATACGGATTATGAAGACCCGCAGCATATCTTGTATGACAACTGACGTCTGATACGTGACAATAACACAATCAGAAAATACTAAACATAAAATAAGTCTACGAACGAGAGGCATAAAAACAAATTAGACATGTTGGACAGACCACCACACCAGAAGTGAAGAACATCAATCTGAAGATCGGACATAACAAGAAAGTATAAAATATATGAAAGAGAATCACATACACTGATAGCACAATGCAGAAGAACTTCTGCCAGCTTCACAAGCTGTGGTGACAATTGACAAACCAGCTTCTCGGGGTGTCCAGAAAGTAAATACCAGTTTATATGTTTCTCTTTCTGAGATCCCAACAATGTCCCCACAGACAATGATCTGAGGGCAGTCAACATTGGTGTTCCATTCTCCCACAGCCAGATACTTTCATCTGGAAACAAATCATTCTAGAAAGCCAGAGAATGGTGTGGAGAACTAAGTCAAACTCATTTCTATAATCAAATCATCATTATTGAAAGAACAATGCAATAGGAAGGTTAAAATACCAGTAGACAAAGTAAACTACACGTTTCCTTTGGGCCAAGTGCCAGTACAGAAGTTGTATGAAGATTGTCGAGGAGGAAGTGAAAAAGGCCAGGAGTCCAACCATACACTGGCCAACATGCTAGAGCTGATGCAAGAAGATGGCATACAGCTTCAAAACCAAGTGCAGAATCGGGGCAAGGATAGCACAAGTCTGCAGCACACGCTGCTAATTTGGGGCTGCAAATGGAAGAAATCATTCATTTCTTTACAGACTGTTTCAATGAAATATGTGAAATTTCATACTACCTCACTTCTCGATGTAATTGTAGAAGAGCGTTCATTAGCTTTGTATTCCTGTGTTGCTCCTTGGCTTCCTACAGGTGGATCAAGAAAATGACATGTCTCAATATCACATAGCTCTGTATACAATCAGATTAAATGGTAGAAGATCCATATCAAGTGAAGCTACAACAGACCACACAAGATAAACAGTGTCAGAAAATTCAGTCTGTATCCGGCCTGGCACAGCATTTTTATATTTCTTTTTTGGATAAAAAACATAATTTTATCAATTATAAAAGCACAGCTCCAACTGTTAAAGAGGACAAGGATCCTCTATTCACCAAATATTGGTTAGCACAAAACATGAGCATTTATATTGCATAAAACTAGATCATTCACTACCGAACATCTATACACATGCAGAGAACTAACAATAAATAAAAATCCAGTCCAAAATGGTAAAATATAGGAAAAGAACCATTGCCACTAACCTCTAACTTCTGCAACAGATTAATCAGCAGGACCAAAGATGGAATCAACAGGTCAATGAGGCTCTTCTCACGATTACGTTCCAGAAGTAAATCTGAAGTTGTATTGTCCTCTGTACCCTCATCAACTAAATAATCTGTTCAAGACGAGAAAAACTGTGCTTTCAGTCTTTGCAAGTGTTGAAAATTTGACATTCCTTTTTAGTTAAATCCTTTATAAGCTGGGGTTTTTACTTGTCTTCTTATTTAGAAGATAAATCTGGTTTCCTTTTCTCTGTATAGGGCATATTATGATAAGTCCTTATAGGTCAATTTTGGTAGGTATTATAGGTAAGACTGCAGGGGTACTGTAGGGAAGATTATGGTAGTTACACAAATTCTCAATCTCTTTCTGTCTCAATTATTTTTACTCTATAATTTTCGATAAGAAGAAAGTGCCATAATGTACTAAATCAACCACAACCAAGTTCCTACATACGAAAACAAAACGTCGCACAAGTTATTGAATATAGAAATGCTGCAGGTAAAATGCATAACTTGCAAGAACATTCACATTAGTAATTGACCTCCAAGACAGCCACTACATCCCAAAGCACGCACATTCACAAGCCATCTCAACCACCACTGCAACACAATATGCACTGTTTCCACTCCGAAACTACCACTATTGCCAGCATGGCCATGTGTGAAAGTGCATCTTGCGTGTTTTTAGTATTACCTGCATTTTTTATTTGAAAATCGTGTTTTGTTCCAAAGATTGTGCTGAGCGTAAGTGGCAGAGCCAGAGATTCTTTATTGTGGGGTCAAAAATTAAGGCTATGGGCACACTTAAATACATCTACACTTACCATAATTCTGGAGTATATACAAGGCCGAAAAAACTATAATATACTGCAGGTAAAATCCGAATAATTTAATTCAAGGCTAATCAATGGCAAACAAATAAAAAATATCCTCCCAAATTAACAGTATATGACGAATGACATTGCCTTTGCTGCAGCCAAATTAACTCCTTACACTACCAAATTCAACAAATATAAACAACCAATTTCATATCACGAAATTCATGAGTTCCACAAAATATTTCAAATAACTGAATAAAGCCCAATTCAAATGTACCCAAAAAAATAAAAATAAAAATGCAGGGACCTATTGCAGAAAGCACACGATTACAGAAAAGGGGAAATGAAAATTTTCATGAAAGGTAAGTCATTTTTAGCTTCATATAATAAGCTGAGAATCATATTAACGAAAAAAAATTACATTTTATTCTAATGTCTGTTTAGCCATTCAAGAAAATTACAAACATAAGAATATCCAAGTGCTACCTGGCCAAGGTGAGAAATGAGTGTTTATGAGGCTGTCTATGTCTCAAAGAATGCAAATCACCTCCAAAACAATACTCAATAACAAAATAAGAGAAATGAGTGGCTTCGAATTCTGTGTAAAGTGTAGGCGCAAATGGATGATCCAAAAGTCTCAAGATTTTTCTTTCAATCTCAATTGTTTCGAGTTTTCTTCTCCAATGCCAACACCTCATTGTCCACAACTTCAAAAGGCTGCAAATATATCTCCCAAGACTAACTCTTGAAGGGGCCACAAAAATGAAGGTCCCAAAAGGGTCGAGAAATATTGAGTTCTTCCTGACCCAAACGGTTAAAAACTAAAGCTACAGGGTCAAATTTCTATGGGGTCAGCTGACCCCCTATGAGCACATGTAGGTCCACCAGTGCTGAGTGTGCCTTTAAAATAGCCCTGATCATAGATTTTCCTGTCTAAAAGCAATGTTACATACTCCCCTTAAAGACGCCTGAGTGTGAGATCACATCCACGTGTACTACCATGTCTCAGCTGACTTGCACCTCTTGATCAAAGATATTGCAAACAGGTAGTTAATGTGCATTAACATTTACTTCCCCAGAATCAAGAACACATGCACAAATTATTCAAAAAATGCTATTACTGTAGGTGAAAAAGCAGTACTCAAAAACAGAACATTTTGTAGCATCTGCATCCCAATTATCAAATAGACAGAATAAATGCACTTATAACAATTATTACAATTAACAATACCGGTGAAGAAGCAGACTGCTCTAGAACATGGAGGAAAATATTAAATTTGTGGTGGTTCATATAACCAGAACTACATACATATTTGAAATTAGTAGATAAACTGATAGTGGTATGATCAATGACTGGTCTACCTTCAAGAACAAAAATTTCTGCGAGGTTTATGAAAAAACATGGTACTAAAAACGCGGTTGTCAATTCCAGCAAGAATTCATACTAACCATAAATGTTGGATGTCCTTTCAAGCATGAGTTTACAGTTCATCATTACAGCATGGATAACCATGACAGCACCTTCATCATAGAGAGCAGCAGCAACATCCTATACGGCTCAGACAAGATTTAGCCAAAAAGATCTCCTACACTTTTCATGCAGCATTATAGAACTAGGAAATAATTTCTTACCGAATTATCTGAAATAAATGCTAAAATTCGAAATGTCGTCGTCAATTGAGCAACAGAGGAATCGCGAAGAATGACACCAGCAAAATCCTTCTCTGTAATTCGTTTTCCAAGTAAATTATCAATAATGTGACCATCAGAATTGCTGGAAGAATCTCCAACTACGTTATCAACATCCATCACATCAGATGCTAGAACACTATTTGCGGCCATGTGAGCATCCCCTCCAGAAGCCAACACAGCAGCATAGCGTAAGAGACCAATGGCCCCGTTTCTCTGGTAAACTACCCCGGCATCTATCCACTCAAGAAGCCGTGCAGGCGCATCTTTCTTGTTGGAACTTGGAGAGGAGGAATGTAATACCCTGTGAAGTTCCTTAGCATGATCCATCCAATATGCTAGAGAAGATGCAGTTGAATCAGTAACAATAACTTCTAGAATCTCCGCTGCTGCATGAAAGATTGCCAGGCTTAATGGTGATACTCCTGCAACTGGATCCAGTTCCCTTCCAGAATGCAATGCATCCATCAAAACTGAAAGAGACTGAAGCAAAACTAGAAGATAAAATTCACATATGCTTAAAAATTGGAACACGCTACCATATGTAAAAATGGCAAGAATCAGAAAAAGGAAACCTCAATTTCATCCACTGGTCAGATGGGTTCCAATCACCACCAAATAAAACTGATATTCTGGTTCATGGTTGCACTAACAGTATCAATTAATCCCCTGTTTGGCCTCCATTATTCAAAAATACATTTTTCTCTTTCTCATTTTCAACCACACATTCTTCAATAAAATAATATTACACATGAACCCAAAACTTTTGCTTATTTTTTAACCACATTCTACAAAGTATTACTACTCAAAAATGCATTTTTAATGAAGCCCAAACATGGGCTAAATAAATTTCAGTTTTGATTGAATACTCAGTGAGGCTCACTGGTGCTGCTTCAAATTCACAGGTTATGCACCAGATTATTGAGAAATATTCAGAATTTCCATTACAAGCTATGTTGGTATTACTCATGCTATACCTCAGGAAAATTCACCAAAGCCAATAGAGACTGGCGTCCACACTCGGAGCTGAAATACATCTTAGAAATGTTGGTCAAAAGACTAAAGCTAATACAAAATCCAGATAAATCCAGCCTTTAAATAAATTGATCCAGGCCTACCGTGAAAGGCGACAAAGATCCCACAGTACCCATAAATATTCTTCAGTATCTGGAGCCAATGTAAGTAAATTATCCATAGCATTTATCTGCAACAAAAGCATAGGAAAAGGTAAATGATTTGAAATGGAGCCTCCAAAAAGGAATATGAAAATAAACTAAGAGCACGTTCGGCTAAGCCAAAAAAGATTGCTTTTTAGTAAATGTGTTAAATTACATAACTTCTATTATTGGTTAAAGTTGAAAATTAAGCTAATTATTTTGAAAATTACGCAAGATTTTACCTCCGAATAATAACTTTTTTACTTAAAATTACAAAAAAGGTAATTTATCCAAACATCTTTGGGTACAAAAAGTTACAAGTAAATTCACATTTTTTTATGCTTAGCCAATTGTGCTCTAAGATGCACTGCGAAACAAGAAAAATAAAAACTTCAAGAAAATCAAGAATGAGAAAACTGAAATCGAAGATGGAAACCTTGTAAAGAATGTAAAATATTAAGAAATGGTACTGACCGCCCTAACATGCATCTCGATGATGACGCTAACTTCCTGTGGGTGACAAACGAAATTCTTCGATATCAGGACAGAGGCACATCGAAGAGAAATGGAGTTTTCCTTCCTAATATCATCCACACCTCTCAAGGCATGAATGATCATACTGGAGACTTCAGGGTCATGTAGAAGAAAAGTTAATCCTGACAACAAAAGCAGACAAAATATATCACTAGAACTCACAAAACTGATATTGTTATGCAGTAAAGGTAACAGCCTTAGAACCTGAGCGACAAAATAAGAGAGAGAGTATTATAGCTTCAATATGTGATACAATATCTAATAATAAGTCCAAAGCATGCCCTGTTTCAGATCTCAAAATAGAAGATGACAGCAAAGCAGCTGACAAAGGAAGGAAGCCTCTCTCCTGCTTGCAATAAAAAATAGAAATTAATTGTGCAGCCAAAAAGAGTTAATCAAACAAACAAGAAGAATGAACACAAGGAAGAGAAGAAAAATGAACACCATTAGTGGTTAGCAAACAACATACACACAGGAAGTTGCAACGTACAGCAAAAGTTTCATCATGCCAGAAAAGAGTAAATTAATAAAGTTGGAGTTCTCCAACATAAGGTCCAAAATATATTGCTTTACTCAACGAGGGAAAATAAAATCAAGAAACCAGGGTGTTCATATAGGGTTAGGTGGCAAATAAAAAAAAAAAAGGAAATGGTTGTCGAGATTCTCCATATTCATGGACTTTGAAGTAGGATAGAAGCATGGAGTGAAAATCTAGAGCCGACAACAAAAACTGAAGATATAATACCAATCATAGTCTACAAAGCTTCCACGTAATGGAGTAAGTGCAGTAAGGAATCGACTCTCTTGCGTAGGCGCAGCAAACATCTTGCCAATACAAGCAATATGAGAAATAGCAAGGTTGTCAAAACCGAACTGGACTGGCTAGTTCAACCGGAAAAAAACAGGAACAGGTCCAGAAAACGGTTCAGTTTTAGGTGAAAAACCAGAAAATTGTAAACCATTAAAATAAGTCTAGAATTGGCCAGTTTTTTCTTTTTTCTTTTTTTTTTTGGTTATTTATTTACCACCTATCCTCAATCCTTCACTATTTCCAGGTCGATGCCTGGAGAAGTGTTTAAGAACATTGATAATTAGATATTTTCATAATACATTCTTCAGAGCATCACCAACATTGTAACCAGAGGACCTCTTATGTTCCAACGCTGATGTGGTCATGCTTGAAAATGCATCTTGCATTTTGAAATGTATAATTATTTTTTCATCATTTCTACTTTTTAGTGTTTGTTTGGTAGAGATTATTTGAAGTGAAAAATGAGTTTTTTGGATGATGAGAGTGTTACACAAATCAACTTAGTACTCTCTTGACTTTGCACCTACAGGATCATGACACGAGGCAGGTGCTTAAATACAAACAAAAGGATGGTGTAAGCCTTATGCAGCATACAAAAGACATGGAACTAAAATAGATACACATTCCATCAAGGGATGTAGCAGGACATGGCGTTACAGGAACACGAATACATCAGCATACCTTGAGAAGGGAAAGCAGATGTGGGTCAATGTCCCAATTCGAAAAGCAACAATTTGAGAGTTTAATCAAGCCACTTGTTGAGCTATATGACAATAGTCCAGCATCATTGAAGATATAAAATCTGCTCGCAGCAGCCATTGGAGAAGGGTCTTCAATTGGGCCACGCAAATTTATCAATTTCTGAAATAATATTTGTCAACAAAATACGATCTAAGAAACAATTATATCTCATATGACCAATACAAGAGAATAACTTGCACGCATCCAAGTGATAAATGATCCACTGATAACTATGCTAGAGTTACAGCTTAAAAATATCATAATATATGACAAATTACCAAGAGCTTTTTAAGTTGAGCTTTAGCACTGGCAAGCGTGTCCAAAGTGAAATTTGTAGCATGAGCAACTGAAGAAATAACCCCCAGAACGGATACCATTGCACACTGCAAGAGAGAAATTGCAACATTTTTTTGTTAAGTATAGAAAATGATTCAATAAGCTAATTAATGATTTTTTCTTCCAACTTGTGCACACAAAACTTCACCCACCCCACCCACCCCCAACACAAAACAAAACAAAAAATAAAAAAATCAACAATCAAAAAAGCAGAACCAGCCACATGCATAGCGGAAAAGTGAAAAATGTACCTCATATCTGCATGCAAGTTCATAAAAACGCATACGATGAAGTATATAAGTTGCAAGTGAAGCAATATCATGCTTCTGATTCTGCAACAACAACCTCAACAACTGATTGTAGCCATCACTAATACCAGAAGGGATGCATTCATCTTCTCGAGGCCACCATCCTAGGAATCCTTCACAGCCAATTGAATGCCTTGTAGCCTGCTCAATAACTCCAAGCAACAAGATCGTAATAGTAGTAGAATTCCGAGTTCTCTGGGTGAAAGCATATCCAAGCTGCTTCATACCACCATAATTAACAAAGTGAAAGCAGCTCTCCCTAGCAGAGCACAGCAAAAGAGCCATACTCAACAACAATATGGTGTTCTTAATCTGAAAAAAAAAAAAATACAATTAACTAAATCAATACTTGCACATTTCAAATATTATGACATTTGTGTTAGAAATAATAAAGATTTGAGGAAATTGGTTTCACTTGTGTGTGAGATCTGCTATAAAATGCAAACAGATGCCACAAGAATACAGAAGGGAAAAAAATCCTGTTACCCGTGAAAGTTGGGGGTATCCAAAATTTCCAGAGTTGCCACAAAAATCAAAGTGTTTATATAAAGTGTCCACCAACTCTTTGGAAGTAGGAACCTCATATTCAAAACACAAGCTATCTGAACCTTCTGATTGATCTCGAAGGCTTTTAAAAACATCTGAAAGTTCCTTCCGAGCTTCAGTAAGAACATGATGAGCCTCGCTGCCACTTTTCAGTATATCTATTCCAAATTTTTTCTGGTTAATAGTCTCATGAGACAGGTGAGAACTTGCATAAATTGAGACCACTGATAACATGGAACTAAGAACTTTATCTGCTGCCGCCCCCAGGTTCGGAGATTCCAAAATCTTAAAAGCTAGATATAAAAGTTTCTTTATTTCAAGAGGAATATCCAATGCAACGGCTGTTTGGGACAATACTTTCAGGGGAAATACAAGTTCCTCAATTGTCGGTTTCATGGGACGAAATGCAGGAGGAAGGTCCTCAAGTTTTCCCTCAATAGCACTAACATTATCTGTCAAAGAACTATCCAGGTCAACTTCAATGTTGAATTGGCCCAAATCTTCAGCTGTGTTCCCGTATATGACCATACTTAAGCTGCGATAGCTGCCCCTTATGATCAGATGGTTTGTCACCACAGACTGCAAAGGGATAACAAAGTGAAGAGTAATTAAAAAAAAATGAGCAAATTTTTACATAAAGAAACATGCATGTGTAGGCTAACTGAAAGAGGTCAATGATATACAAAAGAAGGAATTACATCCTGGCCCAAGAATTTGTTTGGCATTGCCACCGAAAGACCAATCCTTCTTGGACATATCTAGCTATTAATGATGTACTAGGACTTCTACAGCTTAACTTACATTGTTTCAGTAGTTTGCTTTATATTTCTAAGAATATTTTGTGTTAGCTCTACTTCAGTCTTTTTGCGCTTATGGATGCGGTATAAGCTTTCAAAGGGATCTGGTAAGTGAGTTTTACTTTTCTGTTATGTCTAAAAGGAAAATGTCCTTGTTGACTAGTCTTTAAGATGGATGCTTGACTAGGATCACTTTAATTGATCTCTTCAGAAACTTAGGGTCCGTTTGATTGCAAAGGTGGAATTTGGGTGAAAAGAAAATGTTTTACAGAGAATTGAATTGTCTAGAAAATGTTTTACTGAGAATTGTAATTAATTGTGTTTGATTGATATAATTTTTCACGTGGTAAATATTTAAATTTTGGATTTTTTGGTGTTTGTTTGACTTTGGTTTTTATGGAAATTGTTCGTTAAAGGAATTGTTTTTTTTTTTTTTTTTTTTTTTTTTTTTTT
>CAIGRQ010187229.1:0-11732 GCA_903798375.1 Fraxinus sp. D2006-0159
ACCTCTTCTAGAAACCTCTCTTTAGCGTGCCTACTTCTGTGACACCACATGAGTGGCCTTGCTCGTGCGCTATCATGGGTCTTTGATGCGTGCACATTGGTGTTGTCACGGAAAGCTCTAATGACATGATTCGTTTCATTTATCTTCAATTTCTCTGATACACCTGTTTTGTAGTATTTTTTTTAGATAGAAGCAATTTCAGCTGTCAGCATTTCAAACTTTTTGCTATCTCCAGGATAGTTTTTGTAGTAGATATTTTCTTCCATAAGTCGCGATGCTGTGCACGTGAAATAATGTCAGTATGCACTTCTACCGGCATTTTCTCTCTCTACCACTTAGGATTTTTTTTTTTGATATTCAGGTTTCCCAGCTTAACTAGACTAATTCTTGGACCACCAGCCACTGGCCCCTTAGTAACTGGCGAAGGTAAACCACGGATTATGTCCAAGTTGACCAGAGTTCGAGCACCCCTTATACTTCTGGCCCCTAAGGGAGCCTTTCTCCATGGTTATTACATCACCAAGCTGCTCCAACCAATATTGATTATTATATCGCTCAGCTGCTCCAATCAGGAATTGAACTCCCCACCCTGAAGTTGTAAGCCTAACAATGCCCTTTTTTTGCCAACTTGGATATGCCCCGGGGGGCCTCTACCACTTAGGGGAATATTATTTCTCTCCAAACATTGGGGCAATTTAATCATTTGGAGGGGATGACAGGTGGCGATTCCTTAGTAGCTAACCTATAACTAATTTAGTTATGGAATCACTCTTTACTCATTTTGCTCATGTGGCGCTCTTATTGACAGTCTGTAACTAGCCTGGATATGAAAGATGGTTCACAATTTTATGTGAGTTGTTACTCCTTTTGAAGTGCTTGTAATAAACTTAATTCGTGAACTCGCCCTTTGAGGGTTAACGGTTATAAAATTAGGCCTTTTGAGGTTGGTTGGATTGGAAAATTGGTAGCTCGGACCCTTAATCGGGTTGGGTGGGCTTAGAGGACCAGACTGCTCGACACACAAAACACTGGTCAAATTCAGGTAAATTGGCAACCCGATCGATCGGTTTTTAATTGGGTTTCGAAAATAAATTTCTTATCTTGGGGACCAGAGATTAGGATCTGATGCAATTCAAATTTTTAATTCTCGAGAGCTTACCAACCGGAACAAACATCATCTTGTTATCATTTAAAAATTTATGTTATGTTTTTCCGAGCCTGAAAAAGTTTTATGTTCATGCAGTGAATCATCTACTATTAATTTAGAATATTTTTTGAATAAAAATTATAATCCGTGCACATTGTATATAAAGTGAATAATTAAGTAAAAAACTTGGCAAATACATTTCACTAGCTTTTTTTAATATCAAATAATTAATTTATGATTTTTTTAAATTTTTTTTAAATTTTTTTAAATTTTTTTTAATTTTTTTTTTAATGTATGGAAGAGTTACTTTTAAATTGAATCAAATTATTTCATATGCATAAGTTGATAACTTAAAAAATGTTTGTATGCGAGAAAAATGGGAACAATAAAATGTCAATAGGAATTTTATATTATATAAAATTATAAAATTAAACTCTCTTACATTATTGTAACGACCTAAAACTTACCATTTGAGTCGTTAAATATATATCATAAAAGATAATTATCCCCAAAGTTACATTAATTAAAAATAAAACACTTTCCTAATTATAAAATTTATTTTAAAAAAATGATCATAAATTATCTCCTCTTTATTATATTACCAGTAGCCAATTTAAAACTCCAATGTCTCGAACAAGGGGAAAAAATCATAAATAATGAAATAAAATCCCAATAAATGAGCAACATAATAACTCATATTAAAAATTTAGGAATTATTAAAGTATATAAGGAGACACGGGGATTAGAGACCGAAGTTAGGTGGTCATAATTCCCGCACATAATCATAACATGCATGGAGAGACATGGGAATTAAAATCTAAAATTCGTGGCTATAATTCTCATGCGTAGCGTTGCTAAACTTCAGTCCATTAAACTTAAACATATATGACCCATATCATATTCATAAATCGAATTTCGCATTTTAAAGTATGAAAAACGATATGACATATAACTTATGACTACACTTACCTCATAAATTTGAAGAGGATTTCATAAAATACATATGAAAGAACTTGACCTCAAACAATTGTTTATAAACTGTGTGTGTAGTGTGGGACAATATGTACGTAATTATAGTAATCAAATAATTTAAATCAATCTACCGTAATTATATATAATTATACATATATAGACACACGTAATTATAGTAATCATACAATTAAATCAATCCATCATAATCATATATAATTATATCTAAAATATTTACACATATAGTTTACTTATTTAGAAAGGAATCTTCATAACTTATCTTTCACATATAAGGAAATTTACTTAATTTTCATAATCAATCATAATTACATATAATTATATAAATATATAGATGCACTTAATTATAGTAATACTATAATTTAAATCTCTCTCTCTCTCTCTCTCTCTCACACACACACACACACACACACACACACACACACACACACACACAGACAAAGACACAGGCACAGACACAGATAATTATAGTAATTATAAAATTTAAGTCAATTAATCATAATTGTATTTAATTATATGCATATATAGATGTACGTAATTATAATAATCATATAATTTCAATCAACCAATCATAATTATACATAATTATATACATATAAACATACATAATTATAGTAATCGCATAATTTAAATCAATCAATTATAATTGTATATAATTATATACATATATAAATGTAAAAAATTATAATAATCATGTAATTTAAATCAATCAATCATAATTATAGATAATTTAATTATACATATATAAACGTGTGTAATTATAGTAATGTATAGTAATGTTATAATTTAATTATATATTCATACATACATGGTATATACTAAAACTATATTTATCATATTCATATTACATGCACATATATAAATATTAATATCATAAATATAGTTCAGGAAATTGTACTCGTAGTCACTCAACTATTGTCCGATATGCAATTTTATCCGCTAATTTTCATAATTAACGACTATAAAAGACTATTTAAAATTTAGGAATTCTTAATGTACATAGGGGGACACGGGGATTAGAAACCGAACTTAAGTGACCATAATTCCCGTACATAATCATAACATACATAGGGAGGCATGAGAATTAAGAACTGTACTTTGTTACTATAATTTTCGTGTGTAGCACTACTGGACTTACACATATAGGACCCATATCATAGTCATAAATCGAATTCTGCATTTTAAAGTATGAAAAATGATTTAACATATAACGTATGACTACACTTACCTTGATAATTTGAAGAGAGTCGTAATAAATACAAAAAGGAGAATTTAACTTATTTAAGGAGTGATAATTTGTGTGTTTGTGGTTGTGATTTAAGTAAAGTATTTATAGGTGGATTTAGGGGTACCAAAAGGAAAGTGTCATAATGGTGTCCCTATAATAGTACATGAAATAAGGTTATGAGTTACACTAATCATATAATTTAAATCACTCACAAAGTCAATGATTTATTGACCTAATAATATTAAACGACAAATAACTTGAAAACAAAAGATTTATTCTTCGATTTTTAAAAATAATTTTCTAAATAGTGGCACACTTGTCAAACTAACCATTGATTCAATTAGTGACTTGATAACATCGTCAAACTTGCACTTAGCCCCTGTTTGATCCATATTATTTTTTTCATTCTCATTCTTCTACTCATTTTCAATCACATATTTTTTAATAAAATAATAATTTTCATCATATCAATAACTTTTCATTCTTTTTCCACCACATATTTTACATCAACCACATATTCCTTATCACATCATTTAAAAAAACAAAATGCATTATCTTATTTTAATATGCACCAAACACACTCTTAATCCCTTTTCCAGCCTGACCTATGGTGCCCACCAACGGCAACATTTTTGACCGATGGGAACGAGAAGGGCTGCAAACCCTGCAGCATGCTTTGAGATGCAAAGGAGCAATTATCGTCTAGATCCAAAACCTAATGCAGAACACCAAAATCAGATCTTACCCCTGTAGTCATCCTTATTTATTATAGTGGAAATATAAAACATTTAACTAAAATTTTCCAAATTAATAATTCTTTCAAATTGAGCCTATGTTTGGTGCTCATTATTTTAAAACTATTTTTGTTATATGATCATTTTTAATCACATATTCAAACAATAAAATATTTTGCACGTAAATTTAAATTTTTTTGTCTAATTTTTATCCACATTTTTTAAAAATACAATTAAATTTTTTTTTTTTTTGAAATAATGAGCTGGTCAGCCTGGTCTACATCCAGCTAACCGTTATCTGTATTCCGAGAGTCAATCCTATCTATCCATTAATTTATTAATAATTATGAAAATAAAAAGCCAATTCCAAAACACGGAATCAACGAGGTGTTGCCTCCAGCCTCCCTACTCCCCAGATCCCACGTATTGTTCACTATTATACGACAAAACATATATATACTCTTGTATGTGTCTATTTCCATTTGTCCACGCCAAGAAGCACAAGGTGAAGGTGGCTTCCAACAAGAAATTATTCACATTGAGAAGTTGAAAGAACAAAAATGCTCTCAATCAAAATTAAACCCTTTTCTCTGATTTTCCTGTCAGCTATAATATTCATTTTGCCTACTGTCTTTTCATCATCTTATGGGGTTTCTGCTTCTTCAATCAATCATCTTCAAACCACACTCATTCCAGGTAATCTTCTGTGAACTATAACTTCGGTTTGTGTGGTTTGTGCTTTTTTGATAGAGTTTTTTTTTCTCCCATCAATTTATGGGGTTTCTGCTTCTTTAATAAATTATCTGCAAACCACATACATTCCAGGTGATCTTATGTTAATTCCAATTTGGGTTTTTGTTTTCTGGCTATATTCTTGTTTTGGACACAAGAAATTAATGTACTATGTATTTGTTTTGTGGGATTGTGGCTTTCGTTAATTTAGTAGGTGTGGCCGATGAGATTAACTATGAAGGCGGTTTATGGGGAATCAGGAGGTCTGTTTTAGAGGGTGACAATGGTGGAAATTCATCATTAATATTGGCTGCTGAAAGAACACATAGAAAAGATCCACTTGATGATCTCAAATTTTATACAGGGGGTTGGAACATTAGCAATGAACACTACATAGCTGTAAGTGTTTCTTGAATAATCGACTTTTATTACCCTGCAATTTTTAATCTAAATAGACTTTTTTTATACTGGTTTTATTCTTACCAATGTTAAAATTATGTGTCTGATTAGTATGTTATAACCTGAAAGTAACTGATGGTGCAAGCTTTGAGGGAGAGGAAAATGGTTATCTTGTATAAGTTATAATGTAGACTTTCCGCATAATAAGAATTTTTAAGTAGGAATTTTTCTATTTTCATTTCTCTAATGTTTTTAGCATGTTATTTTCCATCATGAATGCATTTTATTTGGAGAAACAGTAGTTGTTGTCCTTGACTTCTCGCTAACTTAGTTTGTATCTTTCCCATCACAATGTGGTATTATCATGCCATTTGAATATTTGTTTTTCTAATTTCTTCTCTCGTGTTGAAATTTCAACTGCATCTGTTTTAATTAGGGAAATTAGGGATTCGCTTCATTGCAACTTGCAAGTATACTTTTTAAAAGTCCTAAACACGAGGGCCCTATTTCGAGACTTTCAATATATTTTAACAATCAGACACAAGTATATATGTAAACCTTTTGTTTCTGTTTCTTTTAAAGAAAAACTAACAAAAATTTGTTCCTCCATCCATCGTTGGAGATGAAATTAACTTACGAGAAATAGTAGCTGGATTTGGGTTGGTGAGATTCTTTCTCAACGTAGAGAGGTAGATAATAGGTGAAATTGCTGATTTTCAAATAAAAATAGCTCTCACAGAATGGTGGAAATAGTGGTGTGTTAACTCAAGATATGCTTTAGGAAAAGAGAAAAAGATTAGTAATCTACATAGTTTGTTTATAATGAACAGTTGTTTGTCGGATTTCATGAATACATTTTTCATTTTTACCTAAGAAATATTTCATCTATGATTAGATTGTGCTAGGTTGATCATTCACTTTTAGATATGAGAAAAAGCATACATACCTTGAATTTGTTACCTGGACTTCTGTATGATTTGTAACTAACAAACGAGAACAGAACAAAATTTCTTTCTTGTTTTTGTTATGATATTCTATGTTCATCTGTTTTTTCTTATTGTAGTTTTTCAAGTAATGTATTGATGCAATTTAGAATCTCAATCTAAAATTTTGTTTTTAATGTAGTCAGTACTTTACACTGGCTCTATGCTTTTCCTTGTTGCTGCATTCTGGTTTGTCGGATTTGGTGTTTTCTTGCTTCTGGCTTGTCTGTATGTTTGCTGCTGCCGGAGAAGACGTTACGGCTACTCTCGATTTCTCTATGCACTATCTATTGTCCTTCTCTCATTATTTACCATTTCTGCAGTGTAAACCTCTTGCTTCTATTCATTGCTATCTCACTTCAGATTATATTTGTTATGTTAGATCTCTTTACTCTTCCCACTTACTTTCCTATTAGCATCGGATCTGCTGTTCTCTATGCTGGTCAAGGGAAGTTTCAAGATAGTACAAAAGATACATTGGACTATGTTGTGCAACAAGCTGAGTCCACTGTTGCCAATCTCACAGACGTTTCAAATTATTTGGCTGCTGCTAAAAAAGTCGGAGTGAATCAGATATTTTTACCTAAGGATGTTCAAAACAACATTGACAAGGTTGATAACTTGATTGCCTCTGCTGCTAGCACCCTTGAAACCCAAACGGAAAACAATAAAGATGATGTATTCCAATATTTGGATGCTGTGTAAGTATTGCTTTATAAATGGTCAATGGTCATCGCACTTTTCACTTTAATATGTATTCTCATGTATTTCGTTATGTTTTTCAGGAGGCTCTTTCTCATTATAGTATCAACTATAACACTTATCCTGGCTTTACTTGGTTTCTGTAAGTCTACTGATAATTTCAGCTATATTCTTTTTAAGCTTGTACTTAACAAAATGATAAATAATGTATTTTTCTATAATTCAAAAATTGGGTACAGTGTTATCCATTGCGGGCTTCAAGTTCCTTGTGTACATGTGAGTGCAATTCTTTATCTATCTGATTCTCAGACATATTCTGTTTCATTTATAAGGTCATAAAATCTCGTTGAAAATTGTTTGCAGGTTGATCATCATTGGTTGGATTCTCGTTGCCATCACCTTCATCATATGTGGTGTATTTCTTGTTCTCCACAAGTAAGCAATTGCACCATCCATTTACTTCCACCTTCATTAAACAGACATATATTTCTTTACCATTTAACCTCTTGGAGATGATAAATTGTCACAGATAATTTCATTTCCACTGCTGATTGATGCCACAAGAAGACATACTTTTTACCAGTGCTCCACTATTAAATCCCAATAAAAGGTCTTAAAAGATGATATTTTTTTATTTTTTTTTTCTGGTCATGGTTTTTAATTAATTTTATTATTATGATAGATGAAGAAGTAGAGATGCCAAAGATTTTAAGAAGTATAAGTTAGTTAAATAGAAATCCAAAAGGATGATATGAGAGCCCCATGTGTAAGCATATGAAAAGTTGTATAGTTATTGTGGATCAAAAAATTGGAGAAAAATCTATTTACATTATATGTTGGCTAAGGGAGAAGGCAACTAAAGATCTAAACTGAGTTATTGTATTTAAAAGATGAAAACCGAAGAGTGTTTTCATAGCAATGGATCAAATGGAGTGGCATAATAGGATTCACGTAGCCAACATAAATTTATTGGGATCGAGGCTTACTTTGTTGTTGTATGGATGAAGAAGCAGATCAGATTGATACATACTCATCGTAGACCTAATACAAACAAAATAGAGCCCATCTTCTTAAGGTGATGCTTTTTAAGCTGCTAGACGAATCCAATCACTGCCAATATCTTTATTATTGAAAACTTTAGTTTGAATTGCATTGTTACCCCTTGCACAACCTCTATTTCATCTTAAGGCTGTTTCTATGTCTTCTATAATTCTTTTCCTTCCATAATGCATAGGCAATGGATAATACTAAGCAAGCTTAAAATTTTCACCCTTGAGTGAGTATGGCCCTCGCAAATATTCAGCAGATGATACTGCACATTGCACCATACAATGTCTCCTTTTCAAGTATTAGGCATGTGTGCAATAGTGAATTTAACCTTCTGTGATATGTGTTACTATGTTGCTCAGTCTCAAGAAGACATGTAAGCTAAGTGTGAGCCACATGAATTTCTAATTTTAGGATGTAGAGGAATCAGTCAAAAGGTTTGCTGACTTTGGATTCAGATATTTTATTGAAATGATATGAAAAAAGCATCCAACCTTTTGCTATTTTGTTATTAAGTTTTAGTTGTAGCTTAGTGTTTGTTTGGGAAAAATTATTTGTAGTGAAGTATGACTTTTTTTGGAGAATGTGTGGTTAAAAACTAGGAAAACGTTATGAGTCCACGTGCAAAATTATTTTATGGGGAGATAAATATGAGTTTGAGGAAAAATACTCCTCAAATAAGTTGTGCCAAACAAACGCTTAATGTTTGGACAGGCACAAGGTGTCATAGATGTTCTAACTGATTCCTAAAAGTGAAAAACTAAAATGTGTAGCACTAATGGTATTTTTAAAGTCCTCAGCCTTCATTTCCTACATGGTGTTAAATTCTTTTAAAAAGAACCACTACATCAAAAGGAAATGTGATTTCTTTCCTAGTGCTAGAAACATGAAACGCAACAATTGAACGTGTACCTTTGACAGAAGCAATTGATCCTCTCTCTTTATATTGGGTGAGATAAATGAACTATTGATGAAGGACCATCTGGTTGCCTCACTGGAATCACAAGTTTATGAAATCGATGGTTCTTAAGCAGTTTTCTTAGTGATTGTGATTACAAGCTGACCAAGGTTCTTGCTGCGGCAATTTCTGAGGTTTTCATGTTTTATTTGAATTGTACTTCAGAAAAATTGAAGTGTGATGTCTTGCTCTCTGGTGAATTTCTCACCTTCAATCATCTTGAATTTTCAACTGGTCGCAGTCAATGAGACCTTCAGGGTCCCCCCTTTCTGTCATCATCGTTTTCTAGGATTTAATGTTATGAACACTTTCACTCAGTAATGTATATAAAACTTTAAAAGTTGAACACTCTAATCAGTGTGTACGAATTGTTACTTTTTAAACTTAATGTTTATAAATAGCTATAGTTCATGAAATTGGATGGGCTTTTTCCGTGTCTGTTTTGCTACTGATTTTTCTTCTTATTCTGAAGTGCTTTTATTTATTTATTATTTTATGACAATTTCTCATATGCAAGTGTGATGGGAGACACATGTGTTGCAATGGACCAGTGGGTTAAGAACCCGACTGCTCACACAGCATTAGATGACATTATCCCCTGTGTAGATGCTGATACCGCACAAGAATCTTTGTCCCAGAGCAAAGAAGTCACCTTTCAAATGGTTGGGCTTGTAAACGGGGTCATCTCTAATGTTTCCAATGCTAATTTACCTCCAGGCGCCGGACCTATTTCATACAACCAATCTGGTCCATTGGTACCTCTCCTCTGTAATCCATATAACCCTGATAAGACGGACCGAAAGTGTGCAGTGGGTGAGGTTCACTTGAGCAATGCCACACAGGTAAATGACTTGCAAATTTTTAACCTTATCATTATTCATTATCATTTTCAAAATTTGTTCAGTATGTGGCAAAGTTTTACCACAGATCAATTATGAAATGCCTAAAATGTTTCATCCCATCTTCAATCTTCTGAAGTAGAAACTGAAAACCATTCAAGGGAAATCATATTTTCTTAGGTAAAGGATGAAAAGAGGATATGATCTGTTGACCTTAAAATCTTGTTGGATTCCTGGATGAACAGAAGATACCCGTTTCTCTACAAAAACAGAACAGTTAGTGAGTCCAGCCACCCCTAGGGTAGAGGTCTGACCATTCTACTCCGAAGGTCAAGTCAAAAATTATTGAAACAAGGTAAGGAGAAGAAAATATTGAGTGTGTATGTTTATCTTACCTTGATGTGGGATGGTCTTGGAGTATGTATAGGGGAAATAGAGAGTGGATAGGTGAGATGTCACATCATGTGTCATGTTGCAATCAATTGTCATGTCATTGTTCGTCCGTACAAATTGTCGTTCTGTGGTAGGCTCATAATATCTACTATAGCTTTGGGTCGGCTCAGAGGTCTCAAAAATGGATTGTCAACTATTGTGGGACCTGGTATTGCCACGTGTATGCCCTATGCAATATTGGAGTAACTTCTTCTATTTCCTTCCACCTCACCTCCATCGATATTTTCCTTATGTCTAATACACCCTAAAGAAAATATGTTTACTTTTCTTTCATTGTATGTAATCCAGGTTTGGAAGAACTACGAATGCCAAGTTTCTAAGAGTAACACATGCACCAGCGTAGGCCGATTAACACCAAACCTGTATGAGCAAATGAGCAGTGCAGTGAATGTGAGCTATGGATTGAATCATTACAGCCAATTTCTCACCAATTTAGTTGACTGCACATTCTTGCGTGATACATTTAGTGTGATATATGATGACCATTGTCCTGATTTAAAGCTTTACAGCAAATGGGTTTATATCGGATTGATGATGGTCTCAGTTGCAGTTATGCTTTCTCTCATGCTCTGGGTACTTTATGCAAGAGAGAGGCGCCACCGTAAATATACCAAACTTGTGGATGAGGTCTCCTATGAAAGTCGAGGATCATAGTGAGATTTCAGAGTCAATGCTCTCATTACAACTGAGATTGATTGTTCTTTCTCATTTGTACATAATTGAGTGGCAAACTCCATTGTGTTGATATTGTTTTTCCTAGCTTGATCATTCTAGTAGGAGGTTGCAATCTTGAGATTGAAAATAGTGTTCTTAACATGTTATTCTTTTGACATTGTTTGATAATGGAACCCCTGTACAAATGGAGGGGATGCATATTTGCTTGAAACAGTCCCAACAATAACTATTGAGCTTGCTATGGGTACATCATAGTGTACATAAGGGTGTATACCCCCCTCACATGGGGTGAGATCCGTTTAAATAAAAAACTATTTTATACAGTGGATTCCACCCCCCATGTGAGGAGGGTGTAACCCCTTATGTACATCCACTTGATGTACAAGTGGAATTGCTCATAACTATTTTGTGCTGTTGAGCATGGGCGAATCTACATTGGGGCAGTGGGGTCTGCGCCTCCAAACTAAGCCCATGTTCGAGCCTCATTCTTTCTCTTTTTTTCCTATTCATTTTTTTACGGTACTCATTTTCAACTACACATTCTCCAAATAAAATAATATTACACACAAATCTAAAACTTTTCATTACTTTTCTACTACACATTCTCTCTTCCTAAAGAAATGGGGGCCAAACACCCACTAAATTTGAAATCCAATAGATTTTTCAAAATTTCACACAAGATTATTTTAGAAAAATTCCTTATAATTTTGAATTTTTTTTCCCCACAATTAATTTTTTGTGAAATTTGCCCCTACAACTCCACTCTTCTGGCTTCTGTCCTACCGTTGATCAGAATAAAACCTTTGGTTATGCAAATTCAGCTCGTGTTTGAGCCCCATTCTTTCTCA
>CAIGRQ010187288.1:0-13512 GCA_903798375.1 Fraxinus sp. D2006-0159
CAACTGATTAAACTTTTCAACGTTGTCCCAATACTTATCATATTTTTTCTGCATGCTAATCGCCATGAATCCCATCAAAATATTAGGCTCCTTAGTTAATTCACTTAACTCTCTGTGAATTTCACGTATTTCATGAAAGAAAGTGTTAGAAGTTACATACTTGGAGCCACTAAATTTTAAAGTCATTTAATAGAAAGTCCGCAAGAACCTAACGAATACTTCTGCTCGATCCGAATCGACATGTGTTGGTGGTCCATTTATATTTTTTCCATCGGATCTGTCTTCATTAAAATAATTTGTATAGTTTGCATCACTTTCCAAAACAACAAATGCTTTCTTAAACTTCATAGCAGCTTGCAACATCAAGTACGTGGAATTCCATCTAGAGGTGACATCCAAACATAGCAAAGCTCGAGATTCAATATTTGCTTCCTTGCAACTCTCCTTGAACCTTTTTAGTCGTTCTGGGGAAGATCTAACAAATCTCACTTCAATATTCTATGCACATATAATATTACACAAACATAAAAACGGAATAATAAAATTTTACACCATCAAAACATAAAGAAACACGAGGATATCTAACTGTCTTGGACAAGAATCGCAATCCAGATATTTTTAACGCCTATGCTCAGGCAAATCGCAATCCAGATTTTTTTATACGATAAAGCAAATGAAATCAATAAGCTGTTGGAATCATTTAACAATAGTTGCAAATAAAGCAAAAAACATATTATCTTATCCAATAAATTAGCATAGGCGTTTGAGAATCCATGACTGAGGTAGAGGAAAGCTGGAAACAAAGGAGATTGAGAAGAGAGAGTGAGAGACGACACGCACCGTTCGGAAAGTTGGGATTTGGGAATATTATTAGTTCACATACGTTTCAAAGTTGGGTNCTGGAAACAAAGGAGATTGAGAAGAGAGAGTGAGAGACGACACGCACCGTTCGGAAAGTTGGGATTTGGGAATATTATTAGGTCACATACGTTTCAAAGTTGGGTTGGGTTAATGGATTATGGATATATGGAATATGGTATGGATATATTTCAATTGGATTTGGACTTTAAGCTGTGGGCTGCTCCTGGGTTACTAAAGTGTAAACTGTTAGATAAAAAAATCCAAAATTTTGATGAAATATATACGAAAATTTATAATTTAATAAAATATTTTTTAATTAAAAAAAATGTGGTTTGGTTCGGTTTTGTGCTGTTTTTGAAAATCGAAACCTAAATCAAACCATTTTGAAACGATTTAGTTCGGTTTGAGGGAAAACAAAATTGCGGCTCCACGTGGACCCAAACCAACGGTTTCTGTTCGGTTTACGGTTTCGCCTTTTTTTGTGCAGCCCTCCTTTAGAGACTAAAAGCTGCTTGTGGCCTGTTTGAATAATTTTCTGAAAGTACTTTTATTTTTTGTAACGACCTAGCCTCTGTGTCCAAGCCGTTAATTTGCGTAATGTTCGCTCTGGTAGAGCTTAAGCACTGGATTCAACTTAAATCTCTCATTAGGCAGAGTTCAACGATTTGAGTCCTGGGAACCCGATAGAAATCCGTGAGGGGTAAAATGGGCTTAAACTCTTCTAGAGCGAATAGTACGTAAGTCAACGGTTTGGGCACAGATGGTGGGTCGTTACAAAAAATGCCCTTTTCTTTTTTGTAATGACTCAACCTCTATACTCAAGCTGTTAACTCACGTATTGTCCACTATGGGAAAGCCTGTGCCCATCTTACCTCTCATGTATTTCTGTCACGTCTCGGGATTCGAACACATGATCTCTCCCGACTTTAGTTGAATTCTGGTACCACTTGGACAAGTTAACGGCTTGGGCATAGAGGCTGGGCTCGAAAAGGCATAAAAAATAGAGAAACTTCTTTCTTTGGCTCCTGCTACCCATGAAACATGGCTCGCTCCCAGAAAATTTCCCAAGTCGTTGAAGTTAAAGAAATTTAGAAGATAAGTTACAATGTTTCCGAAAAGTATTTTCCTAATCTTATCCTCTGGAACCCAAACAGGAGAAATATTTCCTCTCTATTTTCTTTTTTATCTTTCTCCCTGAAGTTTATATACAACTGCCTGTTACTGATAGAATGTAAGTGTCATAATATGATCAGGTGCAGTTGTGGCCTTATGTTTTAGGGGAAAATGATGATTGTGGTAGTATAGCCATTATCACTTTAGAAGAATACCACTAGAGTGTAAACTAATGAATCAACTATTTTGTAAAACGAAATGAAAATGCATTTGTCTCCTCCTCACAACATTAATGCATCAGATACAGAAATTTTAATTGAAGACAAGTTCTTGTATATGATAGTAAAATGCAACAAGTTTATCTCCAAGTTTTTTTCATTCTCTGCTCTGTTTGATGTTATTCATTAGTTGGTACTGTTCTTCCTATAGAAAGGGCACCTTGTTTGAATTTTTTTCTTGCTTTTAATGTACTTCATATATGTGTGAGCTAATTCACATATGATTCTGAACTTTCTTTGTTTACAAAAAGGAGAACTTCTATTCTTTCTTCTTTGTAGTTATGTAGATCCACAGGCAGTAATTGGGTGTGAGGATGGTAAAGTTCGTGTATTTGACATGTACAGCAGAAAATGCTCACAAATAATCAAGTATGTATATGGCTTCACTTCCAGCCTTCTTAGTATTTGATAAACTCAAAGAAGCTTTTGTGAAATTATCACTAAGGCATATGGTGGTTTGGCTACAATTGCTTATCAGTCTTGTCTGTTGTATTCTTTTCCAGGATGCATTCTGGGTCTGTAACATGTTTATCTTTCAGTGATGATCAATTGATTGTTAGCGGTTCCTCTCTCGGCAGCCTTACTATGTCAGATCTTTCATCAGATCAGCGGGTAGCGACATTGAGTACTGCTAGTTCTGCAGGTTGTATTATATATTCTTTTATTGGTTTTTTTGGGAGTTCTTCGTTCGGTTTTGATCTTTTACGTTTTCCTGTAAGTGTTAGTTAATGTGCAACTCGATGGACTCTACAAGTCAGATGAGGAGAAAACATGGTTGAGACAATTTAGGATTTCCAGGAGTTAGAAAAGGAGGTTGATAACTACCTCTCAGGCTTCCCCAAGACCAGTTGCTTACTAGGCTGGGGACTTAGTCAGCCCATCATTATCATCCATCTACAATCCTCCAATTTTACCTCTAATGAGAGAACCCACCTGTGTTTTCCTTCTAATTTCACCTTTTTCATAAAGTCACCACTTTATTTAAGAATATGGGTTCCATTTACCTGGCTATTCCATGGAGTTCGACAGGTGATATGTATATAATCAATCCTCATTCATCTGTTTGTGGCTATCTATCTGGCAGTTGAAGGACCTTATGTGCCTTCTTTGATACTATTTATTACTTAAAGAGTCAAACTATTGTCAGGAGACACCGAGCACCCTGTGCTTAAGAATTAATGTCGCTTGGCAACGGAATACATCCTATGTTCCAGCTTCTTGTTTGATCTACTTACAAATTAAAACTTTTCCACCCATCTAAACCAATTTAATGATAGTACCATTCTTCTTTAGTTTTTTTTGAATGGGGTTGCATCTCAAAAAGTTCATGTGGGTTGAATGTTTTGAAACAATGGTAGGATGCAGGTACCAGAACGGTGCTGCTTTTGTCATTACAAGGTTATAAGTTGGGCAAGTACCTCAACCCTTGGCATCTCGTTCTCTCATGGGACCAAAATTCTATAAAACTTCTCACCCTATGTGCAACGTAGACAGCCCACAACCTCATATATCTGGGTTCCTGATAAACTGAGAAACATTTTGCTTCTAACTTCTTTGACAGTGCATTGTCTCACTACCTAAAATATCTGGAATCCACATAAATTAAGAAATATTTTACTGGTTCCTTCTTTATTAATCCATCGTTTCCAATTTAGTAATTAAAAGCATCCTAGATATAGTCTATGATGCTTGAATTAGGGTACTGGTATGCATTTAAGTGTCGGATCTTTTATTTTCTAAAATATAGGATACGTGAACATAGCTAAAAAGAGTCCAAATTTCGAATACGGGTATGTCTTTCAAAATTTAATTTTTTTACTGACCCAAGATGTCATTTTTAATATACCAAAATCAATCATTTACAAAGAAGGAATGAGAATTGAATAAGGGGAAGTTAATTACTAAATGTTATATAAAATAGAAAATGAGGGACTTGATTGCAATTTAAATTTAGTGGAATGCTAAGTAGCGCTATACAGAACCAATTTTCATTTTATATAAAGAAAACTCTAAATTATCGATATAAAGAGGAAAGGAAAAAAAGGGAAAGAAAAAAGAAAGAAGAAAAAGAAGGGAAAACCTAATCCCGCCGCAAAAGAAGAAAAGGGAAAGAAAAAAAAGAAAAACAAGAAAAAGAAACAAGCAGAAAGAGCGAAGTGTTCGGCTGAAATTTGGAGGACCCGATACATTTCCCATACTCATACCCACGTCTTGTCGTGTCTGACACGGGTACTTCGTCTATTTCGAAGAATATGAGCATCAAAGGATATAGTGCTACTTCTGTTTCATGCTGGCATTAAATCCCCTTCACAATCTGAAGAAGTAACTCAACTTTTTCGTGTAATACTTAATCGTCTTGATTTGTATTTCCATGATAATTTTTTCAAGTTGAACACCTGATTAAATACTTCTTTAAGTTGAACATCTGTTATGTACTTCACAGTTTCATTATGCACATCCTACTTATAGTGTATAATTATGCCTTCTATTTTTGGAATAATTGAGGAGGTGTCTTTCTTCTATAAAATAAATGTATTTTCAGTTTAATTTTTGCCCCTTTTGGGTGGGGTGAAGAATAAGCACAAGGAAAATCGTTGAGGTAAATATTTTGTTCGTGTGAAGTTTATGGTTTCTTTGGTTTCTTGAAGCAGTGCATCAATAACAACGGTTTTTTTAAATGCAAGATGACGCATGTCCAAATGGAATGGTCATCTGATGACTGCACATATCTGTGGATCAAAATCATTGACATTTATTCCTTTCGACAACTTACCACAGGTATAAAGACTTTGTGTTTGAACCCAAGATCTCATTTACTATTTGCTGGATCAACTGATGGATTTGCATCTTGTTGGGACCTAAGGTATGGAAAACCCTTTTGCTTTTAACCTTTTAACATATTTTGGTTCACTTGAGGCCATTCTTCGTCAGTTTCTGAGATTGAACTTCAGAGAGATGTATGGTCAGTTCCTGAATTTATGTTTTATTATTTATGTAGTAATCAATTTTTAAACCAAAGACCTTCACTAGGATTTTTACAATTTTCTCTTTACTTTCTTGGTTCTTAGTGACTTGGATACCAGACTATTTAAGCATTTGCAATCGGTCCACTTTAATCCATATCCCTTCACTCTCTAAATCTGTACCTTTCGATCAATGTTCTAAGAAGATCCCGAAGCTTAAGCCAAGAGGCATGCCTCTTGCAAGACGTTCATTAGGAGCCTCAAATCTTACACTTTACAGTCTATGTGAAAGATTATGGCTTGACTTGGTGAGTTTTCTCCTCTAGGTGAGATTCCGATCGCTGGCTCTTTTGAGGCTATATTTTGACAAACCTCAACGTGTCTGGTTTTTAATGTCCTAGAACGATTCATGGGGTGTTTGCTGTTTTAAGACAATCTAACATATTGTATTCCTAGTAAAGGAGATTACCTTTCCAAAGTGAGAGATTACATTCCAAAAACACACATATACTAGGCGTGGATTTAAAAGTATTAATTGATTTTCTTGTAATAATTCTTAGTTCTCAAGTCATGAAATTATTAAGATATTGATTTATAGTCTTTAATATTTTTGAAATATCACTATGACCGTGCTAAAATTATTTTCTCAATTCTTCTACTACCTATCTCTTTCTCTTCACCATTAGCTACCAATTGGTACCGAAGTTGTTTGGTTTGTAAACTGAAACACTTGCAAGGAGCTTTGATACTTTAATGGATAAAAAAAATGCCATGTTATATTATTATTATTTTTTTTTTCTGTTACTGTTATTGTTTTTCTAGTAGCATTGTGTATGTTGTGTCTTGGTTCTTCTCAGCCTAAAATTTTTAGAGTCCAAATAGCTCTTCCAAATTTTTAACATACGATTAATCCATTTTTAGTCTCATCAATAAGACTATATCATAAGCGAATGATATACATCAAGGGACCTTATTGTTGAATGTGTCGTGTAACTTGGCTAATGAAAAAAGATTAAAGGTTCAAGGCAAAACATTGGTTCAAGCTGCTACTACATCTCATATTCGTGATTGTTCCATTATACTTGCCCTTAACAATATTGTTATATAAATAGTTAGAAATTCTCTTTGGCGCCCACTTTAGCATTTCCTTAGGCACCTTATCATATACAATTTCTGGATCAATACAACTATATGCAGATCTATATTTTCTTCTTTATACCTCTCCATTTATCTCCTAAGCTAGGAAGTGGTTTCCATATTAGACAGCTTGCTTAAATCTAAAATTCTAAATTGTTTTTCTCAAACCCGTTAATTTTTACCTTAACATTTGTTCAATCACCCCATCCCATAATCTCATACCTCAACTGAGTGAGGCACACAACTTACAACACAGCCTCAAGGCTTGTCAGGCGTGTGCTTCTTAATTTTCCAATCTTATTTAAGGCCCGTTCGGTAGAGATTAAAATCGGATTAAAATTGAAAAACTAGTCGTTATTGTTAACTTTTATTAGACGAGTGAGACCCAATAACGACTATATTTTCAATTTTAATTGAATTTTAAGTAGTACCTGTTACCCCTCAAGGAAACCGAGGCACCACGTCGGACGCCACGTGCATTTTTAAAATTAGTTTTATATATCAGTTCGACCCTAATTTTTTTTTTAGTACAATCATGAATCCGACAATTCAAATTAAGAGCCTGTTCGGTAGAGATTAAAATCGGATTAAAATTGAAAAACTAGTCGTTATTGTTAACTTTTATTAGACGAGTGGGACCTAATAACGACTATATTTTCAATTTTAATTGGATTTTAATCTCTACCGAACGGGGCCTTACTTTGCTTCAGGTGTTGTTCAAGAAAACAGTAAGGCCCTGTTTGAGCTACCTTTTTCTCCCCTAAAAATGAAAAATATGACCGTTATTCATCACATCAAACCATTAATTTTGAATTTCTACCTCTTGTGTGAGGCTCAATAACAGCTATATTTTTCATTCTCATTCTCGAAAAATGTGGCTCAAACGGGGCCTAAATTTTGATTGACCACTATGGGAATAGCCTCCGTCCCTCCCACTAAAACGTTAAGAATTTGTGTTTTTCATGGACACTTTAGGAATAGTCTACTGGTCCACCATCAAATAAATAGTTTTTTTTTTCTAGGATTTTTATTTTGTTTGTTTGCACATTTTTAATTGTTCCATTATGAATTTTGAAGATTGTTCAAAATTAACTATGTGCTTGTGTTTTTTTTTTTTTTAAAAGTCTTTTAGTTTACGCTGAGGTTTGACTTAAAATGAAGTGAAGCTTAATCCTTGCCTCAAGAAGGATAAACTCAGTTACCAATTACGCCTTTTCAAACATTGGAGACAATTTCATTCTTTCTTCATTCTACCAGCATCTTTTTACTTTTAAAGTTTTATTCTAACAAATATGGAACCAAAATAGTTGGTTTCGTGTTTATTACAATTTCATTCTTTCTTCATTCTACCAGCATCTTTTTACTTTTAAAGTTTTATTCTAACAAATATGGAACCAAAATGGTTGGTTTTGTGTTTATTACCAGTTCCGATGCAAATCTGGTCACCTAAATGTGAGATGAGAAGAAATTCTCCGTTGGTCGCAGATGGTTATTCATTTAGTGGAGAAAATCTTATTTCGGTTTCAAAAACATAAAATGAAGCTCTCACTCTGTCAAGAATGGATTACGAGGGTCAGCTACCCAGCCATCTTTCCTAGTTAAATACCGCTACTGGATAGATGGATCTCATTGTGAAATACCTATTAGTAGATAATTTATGGTTAGAGCCAAAGAGTGGTGTGAACTATTTAAGTTTCCAATAACAATTGATTATGTAGAATTATATTCTACTCAGATATTAAAATTTGATAGAGATGAAATTAGAAGTGGATTGGAAAAAATAACTCTTTTTTATTTCATTTCTTTGGACATTGAAAGAATTTGTCGATATCAGGAATTCAATGTGGGCCAATTGCTTTTCTCACATTCATATCTTCATTGGGCCAATTGCTTTTCTCATCTTCATCCTCTTCCTTCACTTTTGAAAACTAAATTCTTGTAGTGTAATTTACATTCTTATCAACATTTGAGTTCGACAATCATCAGTGTTCACATTGTGCCTTCCAAACAACTTGTCAATATAATTCCTCCATCTGTATGAACTCATTGAACCAAACTCTTCGGTTCTCATTACATGTTTTAAGAGCATACGCATTCATTTCTGTTCCAATACAAGAATTTGATTGATGGTTTTGGGAGCATATTCATTTATTGAAATTACCTCTAGTCTTATTTCCTAATCTTCTGAGATGGTTTGGCAGAAATTTGTCTGGACTTCCATGGTAATGAGAACAATGGAGCAAGTACTGAAAGGAAAATAATTAAATTTGCAGTGTATTTTTAGATGTATATTGGACATGATAGAACAAAATATTCATACCTGAAAATATAGAGGACAGAGCCAGTGTTGGTTTAGAATTCATCTGGTTTTTTCTGTTTATATGTCAAAAATATACTGCGTTCAAGGAGTCATGGACCCTTATTATGGAAACTTGCAGGACATTGAGAGCTGTGTGGAAGACACGAATCAGTCCGAATGTTCTTTATTCCATGGATCACCTACGGAATGACAAATCAACATTAGTTGTTGGCGGAATAGATGGCATAGTAAGAATCCTTGATCAGGAAAATGGGTTAGTACTAGCAGGCTGCATCATGGAGGAAAGTAACAACGTTCGAAATCGATCAACAGACAAGTATGGAGCTATTCAGAAAAATGAAGTAAAAAGGCTTTCTGAAGATGCCCGCATTGATCTAATGCCTCATAGGCCTCCTATAGAAGTTCCACAAGACCTGACATTTACTTTCCTCTGGGTACGATTTTACTTACTGAGGTTTCAAGCAATTGATATTTCTGAGTCCATGCTTCCTTATAATTGCCAAATTGCTCAAAATCCTTGGTCTCTTCTCAAACTCGATGTTCTAAGTGTATCTTTAGCAATGTTGTAGGTTTGTAGAAGCTTTAATTTCAGTGCTTATAATTATTTTTGGTTTAGTATATTACTTAATGAAAGGGAGCTTGGAATGGTTTGAGGGCACTATTTAGACCCCTCTTATTGTATTTGTATTTTTAGTAGCTTTAGTTTTCGTACTTATCTTAATTAGTGATATGGTTAATGCATGGAGAAAAGTGGCATTGGAATAGCTCCTGAATATTCACTGTAAAAAGCAAATAAACGAATAATAATAATGAAAATAGAATTAGTGTTTTTTTTTCCAATGACTTCCATCATAACACATTCTGGCGTGATTTTGTCTCTTCGTCATTTATCTCGCAATTGAAATTTTTTGTTTAATTTACCTAAATATCGAATTGTAGAGGCTATTCCTAATTGCAATTGGGAGGTTTTCCTTAAATCACATTTGAAGCGTGTTTGCTGCATAGTACAGTATGAGTATCAATAGATGATATATTTATTTCTTTTTCTCTAATATAACATTACTAGTAAGTTTTACAACCCGGTTGAGGATTGTTATTTCAACAACTGAGGTCAAAGGGTTCAAGAATTGGCACCTCCTCTTTCAATCCCGCATTCAATAATAATAATAATCTGGCATTTGAGTTTCAAAATTAAGCAGACGAGATTAAAATATAGTAATAATTAAAATTTATTAGCAAAAGTTCTGATAATTTTTACTTTGTTAGTAATTATTTTTAATAATATCTAGCACTGATTTGAGAAATAAAAAAAATGATATGATTACTTATATTTATTCCGATATTTATTTATTTCTGTGGTACTTTCTCCTTTTTCTTCACGTGCACTACATTTTTTAACTTGCTCTTTTGCCACATCATTCTTCCAATCTTTGATGTGGTGAAAGACTGAAAGGTATTCCTCAAATTTCTCTTTCAACACTGACCTTCATGCAGTACTATGCAACTTTAGTCAACCCTGTCATTTGCAAATAATGTGAAAAGCCCAGAAACACGATATTAAATTCAAGATACAAAATAACTAATACTCAATCCCCTGTTGAGCATCCATTGAACCCAAGATGTCTCGGTTGTAGTTCTAGAGGTTTGACGATCATTTCCAATACTCAATCCCCTGTTGAGCATCCATTGAAATGAATATAGCTTGATTGCACTATAAAGCCTCAAATTGGCAACGAAGGCTACAAATGTTCATCCAACATGAGAAAGTACAGAATCATTATCTCTTCGAGTTAAAATTGTAGATCTACGAAGAATCACTCAAGAAACTTCACAATCGCTTTTAGAAATCACAACTATAAGAACCCTCTCACTAGTTTCACTCAGAATATTACAGAATCAGAGGCTAAAAATTACAGATCTCAATTCTCAAATGATACATTTAAGAGAGAAAAACGAAGCAGATCAAAAACCCTAGCTCAAAGAAGAAAAGTTCTCTCAAAAAGGAAACTCGGAAGTCAAAATAATGTGCCAAGTGAAACGACAGACAAGTGTTATACATTCCATCCAGAAGCCAAGCCAACGATCAAGATAAGGACAGGTATCAAGATCCAATTGCATCACTCCACTAACAAAGTCACACTTTATAAAAACACTCTTTTAGCATAAGAAATTAGGGAGCACAACCTGGGTTTGAACCTGAACAATCTCCACCTTGCTACCTTAAATTTCGGTTCATAGTGTAGCCAGGAGCATACCAACGTTTTCATATTTCATTTGATCCAAGTACTTATACATGCATTACAAATTATCAACAAATAACAACTTTAAACAGTTCTGAATTAAATGTATTATTTTTGTCCCCATATATGGAGGATTAAATTTGGTAGCAACCTTACCAATTTTCAATATTCCTTCGGAAATGATATCTCCTATGAAATAATATTTAATATTTATATGTTTAGTTCTATCATGAAACACGGGGTTCTTACTCAAATGTATAGTAATTTGGTTATCAGATAATAGAATTGCATTTTCATCAACAAAACCAAGTTCATTTAATAAACCGCTCAACCAAACACTTTCTTTAAAAACATTAGAAGTAGCGATGTATTCTGTTTTAGTTGACGACAAAGCCACCACCTTTTGAAGTTGAGATTTCCAACTAATTATAGTACCACACAAGTAAAGAAATTAGAAGATGCTTTTTATTTTTATTTTTATTATATCTATCTCCAACAAAACCAGAATCAGTATAACATTTTAAAGTTACCCTCTTTTTATTCATTTTAAACACAAAACCAAAATCAGAAGTTCCTTTCAGATATTTTAAAAGCCATTTTAAAGCATTCCAGTGTTCTTCCCATGGGTTACTCATGAATCTACTGTGTATGCTAATTCTAGAAGTAAGATCAAGTCTACTACATACCATCAAATATATAACAAATCCAATCACATTCGCATAAGAAATTTTTAGACATTCTAGCAAATTCTTCATCATAAAAAACAAGTAATTTTCTTTATTTCTCAAAATCTGCATGCTAATGATCTTTTTTTCAGAACCAATATCGTTCATATCATGCTCAGATTTCAGTTTCTATTTGATATTATCAATTTCAGATTTATCACAACCAGCAAGTAGCATGTCATATACATAAAGAACTAAGTATAAAGAATTTTTACCTCCTTTATCTTTACAATAGAGAAAAGTATCATAGTTGCTTCTTCGAAAGCCATGTTTCAAAACAAAGTGTCAAATCGTTTTTACCACTGTCTTGGAGCTTCTTTTAAGCCATATATTGATTTCTTTAGCAAACAAACAACATTTTTAGAATCTCCTTTTATAAAACCAGTATAATATCTACACCTCTTTTTGTGTAAATCCTTTTACAACAAGTCTAGCCTTGTATCTGACGCTTCTATTTCCCCCTTCCCATTCATTTATTTTATAGATCCATTTGCAATCAATTAGTCTATAGTCCTTAGGCATGTCAACCAATTCTCAAGTTTTATCTTTAAGAAGTGAAGACATTTCATCTTCCATAGCAACTTTCCAGTTTTTCACATCTTTACAGTTAATAGCATCATTTTAAGAGTTTGGCTCATTTTCAAATTGTTCTTGATAAGTAAACAATGAGACAAAAGTATCACAATCAAACTAAGCAAGTGGTCTAATCTACATTCTCTCCATGTCTCTTTTGAGTTGATACTTATCACGTTGAAGAGTTGCATGGTTAAAATGTTCATCAAGTTTAATATCTTGATCATTTCCAATTTCAGTTAATGGAACTTTTTCATCAAGATCAGGTTCCTCAACTACATGTGCGTTCTTTCTCTTCAGGCTCACCAACCCTTTAATTGACTCCCTAACGGACCTCTCCACCTCCTCCATACACTTAGCCGAATCCTCCCTATACTTTGCCACATACTTCTCCGAGCTCTCTCCGTTACTATAACCCTTTCACCACCTCTTTGGCATTCTTCTTGATATAATCCTCAGCCATTTTTTCCAGCTTCTTCTCCTCCGCCCTCCACTCTTATGCCTCAGTCTCCGCCCACTCATATCCCTGCAAGCATCAAAATTGTTTGTCTTCTTCTGTCCTGTCTTCGTAGCAGCTCATCTAAGCAATGACCCAAACCCTCATTTCCCACCCCTGAGCCGCAACAACAAATGCGCCACAACATGAAAATCTCGAGACCCATCCAAAAACTTTCCGAGCGAACCCATATCATGGGACCCATTAAAATTTCATCTTAGGGCAATTGGGAATTGAATTCCAAATCTAGGGTTTTGGGAAATTGGGTATTCTTGTAAGGACCCAAATTGAAATATAGGGTTTGGTGGTCATGGAGGACGCGAGAGTTGTGGGATAGGAGAAGTTGAAGATAGGATAGAATAGAAGTAAGCCTCTAAATTTGGTGCTTGAGGGTTGGAATGGAGATTGAAGAGGTATAGAAATTTAAGAATTTGTGCTTATCATCAAGAAACTTGACAAGAACTTGATGGACTTCAGACTCAACCACCGCCATTTGCTTGATATATATGGCCTTGATCGGCTTATTGATCAAAGGGATTAGGCTTTCTTGTGTGTCGTGTAAGAGAGAGGCTTTGTCTTCCATTTGGGTCTAGGTTTCAGCATTTGATTTGAGCGTAATGTGAAGTTATTTTTTTGATGGAGTAATGTGAAGTTTTTAGTCTTAAGAGGTAAAAATAAATATTTTAGAGGGAAATAGAAAAAATTTGGTGAGAATTGAAAATTTAAGTAGGGCTGCAACGTGCAACCATTAATTGAAACGTGCAATAAACGTTGCAAAAACGTTAATGACAACGTTCAAATGCACG
>CAIGRQ010187310.1:0-10912 GCA_903798375.1 Fraxinus sp. D2006-0159
TATTTTAAAAGATGTATTTTGAAATAGTAGATTGATATAGAATGTGTGGTTAAAAAAAAGAAAAATTATTGATATGATGAAAAATATTATTTTATTGAAAAATATGTGGTTGAAAATTAGTAAAAGAATGAGAATGAAAAAAATAATGTGGATCAAACAGTGGCTAAACTAATTTTACTCTTTGTACATCAATTTTTACATTTCAAGATGTGTCAAAATTTATATCATTAATTGCTTAAAGCGTTGTTAAAATTCACGAATAAAAAATTGTTACTTTACAACAATGTTAAACTTGATGTAATTGTAACAAAACTATTGATTATTAAGACGAGTGATTTCTATTTTATTGTTCATTTAAATTTTGACTACGTTTTCAGACATTAGATAATATGATTTTGATCTCACTTTCCTATAAATCAATGATAATTTAAACTCTAAATGAATAATGTTATTTATATATAAAGTTTAGCCTCCGTTTGAGTTTCATTATTCTCAAAACTCATTTTCAGTCATACGTTCTCACAAAAAATAATTTTAAACGTAAACTTAAAATTTTTTCTCATTTTTTAATCATATTCTCCAGAAAAATCATTATTCCAAAATACATTATCCCAAAAAAAATGGGGCTCAAACAGGGCATTAATATCTAGAAATTAAGAATTTAATACCAGCTTTGTGATATATTCAGTCGTGCTTGCATAAAATGTTGTTTACACTGCATAAACTTACCCTTTGCTTCTTGAGAAATAAGGGTGCAAGTGATACCCAGTAAAGAAGCAAATCTATTATGCATCTGATTAGGGTACCTTCACTGCTTGGAGATTAGGCCTGTGTACATCATTCACGGATTAATGCAAATTTTAACCCTGTCTAAATTTCAGCTTTAGTGAAGGGAAAAAGCGAATAGTTTACAGAAAATAAAACAATTTTCAGCTATTTTTGAATACAAGCAATTACAATTTTTTTTATTTTTTATTTTTAATATCTAACAGTTTTCAAATTAATTACATGAAAATCAAACTTTCTCAGCACTTCCACTAAAACCTAGACTGGTAAAGGTTAGAAATTATTTTACATTTAAAAAAAATTAATATATTAGAGGTTTGGTGTAGCAATCTAATTACAAAATGCGAAATTCGAAATTCACCTAGAAAAGGGTGATGTAAAATTCTTCAACCCTTTATCGATCTCTTCATTTTGTTCTTGAATATTCCTATGTTATAGTACAATTAATCCCATTAATGGTGTTGAGAGATGTAGATTATTGAATAATTTTGACGACGAAGATGATAAAAAACTTGTGTTGTAATTTCTTGAAACATTATATTTATGTATATGCAAGAATTCTACTCGTACAGTACATTTATCATATTTCTTCAAGTTTTGACAGCATGTAAAAAATTTAAGATACCTACGTATGTTCATCAATCTTCTGCAACATTGAGGTACACGTCTAGATCAATTTCCATGGGCCAGGAAGAGAAACGTGACATCCGGGAAATATTCTTATAGATTTTACATAATGGGAAGTAACATCTTAATCTTGGTGGGTGATGGCAGTATTTTTTATTTTTTTTTTAAAACCCCATTTAGGCACCTAAATCATTATAAAAGTTAGTCTATTCAAGTGGTTTTTGTATTTCTAGGTAATTCAGACTCATCATCTGCTTGATCAGCTTTATGATCTTAGTATCTATCACTAATTTGACTCAACTTCTTGAATTGACATCGAGACATTTTTCTGCAACATGAAAATCAGTTTGTCTAATTCCACCATTGGGAGGAGGTGAATGCGACTGTCGAAAACTCTCTGATACTTGAATTAGTAAGGTCCACGAATGGATCCAGGACCGGATTACAGACCGGGCTAATACGTTAAAAAAAAAAAAATTCCACTAAAAAAATGCAATGGGCTGTGGCTGAACCGGGCTACATCTCTTAGACTCTTACCATATGTGAAGGATTGAGAGCCCTTCTGAGTTAGGAGTTTTGGCAAAGCCCTATTCACTTCCATAAGCTTGACATTGCACTCGAGCACTAGCTTTTGTTTTTCATTGGTTGATTGTGGTCGCACGTCAGAGTAATCACTCTGTTGATTAGACATTGAGTGTGATTCTTCACTTCGGCCTTTCTTCTTCTATTGAAACGAAATCACCAAGTGTAAAAGTGCTTTGGCATGCGTTTTATTGTTACGTAGGTTTCTTTTCTCCAATTCATGTTGGCCTATAACACTTACTCAGTGGTGACTGGGCCATCTCCTGCATTATGTTCCATCATGAGGCAAAATTATTAAGGGCTAGATTTTCTGAAAATATATTTTATTTAGTTCATGTTTGGCACGGATTAAAATCTAAATTTTTTAATCTAATTAAATGTCAACATTTCATTTCAACTAAGTCCCACAACTTTTCAACCACACATTTCAACAACAGGGGCTAAAAGTGTTTTTTTTGAAAGACGCGTGGTTAAAAATGTGAGAAAATATATGAATTCACTTACCAAATTATTTTATTGAGTAAATATGTAATAGAAAATTATTTTGAAAAAAAAAATGAATTTTAAAGAATCTATATATATCAAATAGGGGTCAAGTTATTTTTCGTCAACCCTACAAGAAAATTTGACACCATACTGAGCTGTTCCAAGGTGGACATACAGTTCGGAATTATTTGCCAAGTGTGCTAGAGGTATAACACTGATAAATAAAAACATGTGAAGCTCTGAAATCCAGACTGGCTAACAGCGGTCACATTTTGTACACTGGATTGGATTGGATTAAGATAGAGAAGTGTGTGACTATCCAATCCAATCCACTACAAGGTACCAAGCATGAATTAATGAAGTGCGAGCAGGCTTATTTTCTCAATAATATCTTTTTCCAATATCTCCAGTGACACAGTGACAGATATGGTTCTGTGGCAGCATCAGCACAAGATGCAAATGGATTCCTGCCTGGATGGATGCACTCACTTTAGTAAATTTAATGCACACAGACAGACCCAAATTCATTTGGGAATGGTTGGTTCACTCCGTTTCCACGGTCCATTAGTAAAAAATATTTGTCTTAGTTTGACAATTAGATCATCGGTTGTTCATTTTTACCAATTCGGAGATTTGGGACAATTTTCCTTTATTCGTCTTACTCTTATACCAAATGGTGTGTACGCAGATACAAGCAAGATAAGCACAAGAACAATTGGAAAAACAAAATCCAGTGTCTTAATTTGATTAATAAAATTAAACAACAAAATGATTTAATTGTCCAGCTATCACAAGTGTTTTCTACTAATGAGCCAAACAATTGGTAAGGATTACACAACTTCTTTTTTTCATATCTCGACTATAATCAAACAAAGATCTCAAGTCTTAAATTTGCACCACTTTTGTTTTAGATCGCGATATAAACTAGAACAAATATCTCTCGTATTATTAACTTCTACCAATTTGGTATTGTTTGTGAAATTTCAACAATAGAAAAATGGAGTTACAAAATAAATAGAAAAATAATGAAATCCGATGGACGAAGGCATCGATATCTCGCTCTACTTAAGGAGATTTATGCCCTCTACTGTTAGCAAAGCCTAGAACCCCGTGCACGAGAATTTCTCTATGTTAGTCCTATCTAGGATATAACAGCCCGACTATTCGTTGTATAGCTCAAACAAACTCTACCCAAATAGTTGAGCCCAAAGATTCACTAAACAAACACCCTTCTTTGCTCAAGAATCTTTCAAAGGAAATGAGTGAGAATGTAACAACAGAATATGAGAGAATTGTGAATGTTGTGATCGTGATGAATGACCAAAGAATGGTGATATTTATAGGTAAAAATAGGGTACCCAAAATAAAGAAGTGTCATAAAACACACAAAGGTTACATGACCATACATATTCAATTTCCATATTTTCACCTTTTATTTTCCAAACCTCCAACCCTTCATTTTTGTTCCAAAACGTATTAAAAGAAATGCAGTGAATGAATAATGAATAATGAACCGATCTTCTGCATGAATATGTTAAAACAACCAATGATTGAGTCGTTCATGGACACTCCCTACCACAATTTACCTTCAAGTTTCAAAGATAGATCTTTCTACCCAAAGAAGAAGAGGAAAAAAAAAAAAAGAATGCTCGATTATTGGAAGAATAGGTTAATCCTAGCCAAGAAGCATTTCCTGACTCTGTTTAAGAACACTGAACACCTTGAATTAGTTATGTGCAAATCTCCCTTAAAATTTCACAGTCTCTTAAATCATTTTCTCCAGTTTATTTTATAGAGTCTGAGCAGTCAAAACCTAGTGGAAAGTACGTACTTTTCAACAAGGAAAACTGTGTACAAAACCTAGAAATCAGGAATTTAGGAATTCTTTTCTAGTTTCGAATTTTTTCCTACATTTTCTTAAGAATTTTGATTTTTAAAACGCATTTAAAACAGAAGTGCTTTTGGCTTGGAAGTTTCCGTTTATCATAGAATCTGAGCAGTCAAAACCAGTCAGTTGGATATACATTTTTTTTTTTAACATGGAAATCTGTATACAAGAAAAAAAAATTCTTCTTGTAGGATGAATCTGAAAAAGGTTTTAAGGAAAAACATAAGCGTTGGTAAGATAAAATAATCACGCTACACATACACACTCTTTTACTCCTTCCTTTACACTATTTCACATGACAATATTTATATTTTTTATTTTGAACTTCACTGCACAAATTTTTTTCATTTAAGGAATATCGTCAATTAAAAACTGTCTTGCAAGATGTGAAAGCCAAGGAGCATAATTCAAAATAAAATATTTACACAAAAATAAGCAAATCCCATATGAAAACCACACTGCCAGAGCCAATCACTGCTCGACACCTTAATTTCTGTCTTTTGCTTTGCGTCAGTTTTCAAGCAGTTATCAATGCTGTACAACCTTCTCGGATATCTGAGCCACGGCACTTACCCCATCATTTTTAGTGCTATCCTTTTCTTTTTTATGATAATGAGTTTTCACCAGCAGGATTATTTGTTAGAGTAGGGTACATATAGCATTACTCGGAATCACGCCTTCCTCTCACAATGGGGGGAGCTCGCACATTATTTTATTCATCTCGGGCCTCCCACATTGTGAGGGGGGGCTGTGGGGTCGAGTAATCCGGGGTGTCAAGCCCCGGGTACAAATGACTTTAGCCTATTTGTTAAGCATACAAAGCGATAATAATGTCACACTAGATTGAGGGATAATTTATATTCTATTTAATGAAAAATTAATTTTTATAACCCTTTTTTTTTTAAAAACTTGGCTCGGCTCGTCATGGGCCGGCCCGTGTGGCTCGGGCTCGAGTAGACATGTCAAAGTGGTTCCTGGCTCAAGTAGCCCTGTGGCTCGGCCCAAGAAAATCTCGAGCCAAGCCAACTCATGGCTCGGAACCACCGAGTCCCATTTTGGAGGATCGGCTCGAGCTCGAAACTACTTGAGTGGCTCAAGCCCATGTCATGGGCCATTTTTTGCTCGGACAAGCCGAATTTTAAAAAAATAAAAATTAAAAATAGCTACCACTGCTGTTGTAGGCAACAATCTGCTTCCTACAAATGTATACTATAAAAAATGAATAAATAAAGAACGAGCTGAAAACTCCAGTTGAGCCTCAATTTTCTCATAGCAGATGTCCGATACTAAATTTTTCAGTTTCATAAATCGCGTCTTCCTCCATTTTTCTTCTTCATTTTCTCTCTACCTCCACTCGCCTCTCAACAAACTTCAAAATCAAACTTTAGATTCATCATTTTCCCTTAGTTTTTCTCTCCACAAAAGTTGATTTCCATCAAATTAGTACTCTAAATACTACATTTTTGGACAATACACCCATCTCCCTTTCAAGAATCGAGCCCTAAAACTCCCCTCACCTTTTCACTTCGATTTTGCTCAAAATCCGACCTTTAATTGAAAAATCTACTATTTTGTAAGTTTTTCTAAAACCCTATAACATCTATACCAAGGATTGCATTCCAAAAGTTCAAAATACTTCCTTTCGAGCCCTAATTTTCGAAAAATTCCCAATTTTGTAAAATGTTGACCTCACGAGGCATGGGAAAGAGACTCAAGCAAACCGTTCGTCGATCCCCATCTCCATCATTTGATGAAGAATTGGACCTCGAGCCCAAGACACCTATGAACCCCTTCGAGAAGTCACCCGTCTTATTGGGTAAAACATAGATTTTCCCTCTTTTACATTCGATGCACCCGCATTTAGAATAGAAGAATATTCATTAACATGGGTGGGTGTCGGTCTGCATGTTAGAAAAATATGCATATCCACATCTAATGAATGAATTTTATAAAAATATAACTTTTCCTACACGTTAGGAAGACATTTCCTGTTTCATTAAAAATGTCTGTATCACTGTCTCAAAACCTCTCATTCACACTCTTCTTGAACTTGAACCTTGTGACATTCAAACTTTTGTACACAAAATCCATCCTCAAGTGGATGGTTATAACTCGACCGATGCTTGTCGTCGTGTGACGGGTAAAGATTTTGAGAACATTACAAAAATTTCTACAAACCAACTTACTCTTCCGTGTAAAGTTTTACAAAATATAATTGTTAACATTATCCTACCTAGGAAAGGGCATCTGGACGAGGTGAACCATTCTAATCTTTTTATTCTCGATTCTTTTCTTGTCGGTGGCGAATTGATTCCCCGACCATTGCATTAGGCCTTATGCAACTCATACATTCATCACGATATGCCAGGCACTTCCTTACGACATGCTTCTCATTAAGATATTTAAGCACTTCAATGTCCTTCTTTACGACGAAGCCTTTGTCAAACCCCTTCCTACCGATACTATTAGTTCCACTACTCTAGACGTATGAAAATCATTAAGAAAAATGGCCAATGGGTAGTTGAAACGAAGGGGTTCAACCAGGCTTTGGGGCCTTCCATACTACCATTCGAAGAAGAAGAGGACGACGATGAGGGTGTGCCTCTTTCCATGGGTACCTCGAGGTCGAGAGCTCCCCGACCTACTAGACAAGGACTCGTCGAAGACCAGATTTCACTTTTGCATGGGCGAATCGACTTTCTTACTACAACAATCAACGAAATGAACGTGGAACTTTGTTATATACTGATACAGCAGGACGCGATCCTTGCCCTATAGGTCGACATGCAGGATCAATTGACCGACTTCTTTGTCGATGTACTTTTTCGATTCCCGCATCCGCCTCCTCCTCCGGCACAGTAGTTTTATTTTAACTTAAAATTGAAATCACTAGTTTGACTATGGTTGACTGCTTGAATTATATATTGCAATGTAATGTTTTTCGTTGAATCATTCTTGCTTTCTATAATTACCTTTTTGCTTATAATTACCGCACTTTTTGCTTATGCTAAAAGGGGGGAATAGACATATAGATTTGCATGATTATGTTTAACAGGGAACGAGTAATCCCCATTTCCATAGAATTGTGATAATTCGACCCTCGAACCCATAACAGATTCACCAATAGAGTGGCTTGAACTCGAGGCCATTTGGTAATCTTATTTGCAGATTCCCCAAAAAATAGGCAGAAAAAGTTTTTGGAAAAAATATTTAGGTTTTACAAATCAATCAAGAAACAATTTCAGAATTAAACAGGTGAAATAAAAGTCAGATTACAGGTGTGTGCTGCACCTATGTGCGATAATCAGCAATAACAAGTAATGTCAATTAAAAGCTATGCACTCCAGGTATGTGCAACATTCGGCAATAACTAATAATTCGTCAATCAAAAGTTATGCAATCTAAGTTACAACATATATCAATATAACATGAAACAACATACAAGCTTGCATCAAATGATAAGTATTAATTTTAGAAGTTTATAAGTAATGGAAAGATCTCACCAATATCTTGTAAAACAGTTTTACCCTCATTAATATCAATTTCATATCAAGAAGCTAAGAATCCAACAGGTCTACCTCCAATTTAGTGGGAACAATTACAGTAATACAACTTGAAACACTTGATCAAACGATATCAGTAGGAGTTAACCAATTTAATGACACTGTAGGTACTTTTAGAGGTCTGCGAAATCCCCTAATTTTCGAGCCAATGTATTTCAGCCAAAAATTGGTTCAAGAAACCAGAATATGACCTAAAGAAAAAAAACGTGTCACAGATTTCAAAAGATTTACAGAACTCAGATTTCGAAAAAATAGATTTTAGCAAGGATGTTTTATTTGAAATTTTTTAGAAAACAAAAAAATACTCAAGAACTCTAATATAGGCTCTGATACCAGTTTTGTTGGAATTATTGATCCCAAATAAAGTTTCACCCAAAATAATCATATATTTGCAGTGACTCAATCAACCGAAAACATCTATCAAATGAAAACTCACAGTACCACAAACATTAAATAAATGCAAAAATTTAATATTACCAAGAACACGAAATTGTTGACCCAGTTTAGCATTAAAGGGTCTAATATGGGGGCTCAGCTACCAGCCCAATCCATTACTGTACCAAGAAAACCTTTTAGAGAGATATGTTTACATATGGAACCAAATATTAGACTCTTAATCGGTTCTAGTCACAGATCGAAAGGATATCTTAGAACTCAACATAGAAAAAGAAACCTCAACCCCTATTGCATAAATCACCCGAACATGAACTAATCAAAATGGCCAAATACAGACTCAAGCTTCTATTACAATACGCGAAAAGATTCACTGATCTATTCAAGATCAACCACTCAATCCACGGAAGAAAAAGAATCACACAAGAGAGTGCCAAAATTGAGAGCTCTTCTAATTTTTCTTTTTCAATCACCGAACCAGAAGAAGGAAATCAATGCCAAGAGTCAAAACCACATGTAAATCAGGCTCACAAAAGATGACAGCCCTTGGATCTGATCAACGGTCCACAATGAAGGAGAGAAAGCACAATCTAGGCAACAAATAAACCAATTGGAAATTGTCACGTAGGCTCAATTGATTGATTTAGAAATGGTATTGAGATCGAGATGTAATGTATAATTCTAGCTCGTGCAATAAATAATATAAGTATTATAAGATTTCGAGAGATAATTAGAGGTTATGAGATCAATATTGAATTTCTATAGGTTAACACGTTCATATGTGTGTGAATTTACATAGAAATATAGTAAATTTGGACATATGAATATGATTAGTGTTGCTCGAGAGAGATCACTAACTACATTAGTTAATTCGATCGTTGGCACGTATGAAAATGGGGCTGAATGAATTGAAATAGATGAATGTTAAATAACCTAAGTGAAATAATAAATCCTAGTTACCTAACTTCATAATCTTTTTAATTGTGTTAATTTGATTTCGTCATTTAATTATTAGACTTTAGTTAAAAACCACAATTTGATTTAATAATTGCTTACCATTTTAATTTTAATTGAAGCTATGTTACTTTAAAAATTGTAGTATATAGTAGTTTCTAAGTGATGATAGTTGAACTTGATAAATTGACTTTATTACTTGGTACGACCCGTACACTTACAGAAAACAATGAACAATAGACATTCCAAACACATCGACCTAGAATATCACTTTGTTTGGGAATTTGTTCTCTCCGGTGTCATTCAGACTCAACACGTTCCTTCTCATCTTCAGGTCATAGATGTGTTCACGAAGCATATACGTAATTATGCATTTTCCAATTTTTAATATTTTTAAAAATAAATAAATAAAATAATGCATTCTTTGAATTTTTATACATATTCTTCAAATTTTAAAAAACATTAATCAAAATTATAAATACTACAATAAGACAATTATTTCAGATTTATTTATATTTTTCAAATTTCTAACAAAAACATATTGCTCAAAATCATAATTACTACAATTACTTGATAATCAATTCCTACAATTAGATTAAACAAGAATATTGACTTAAAAAATTCTAAATCTTGTCTAGCTCTTTATCATATTTCAATTTAATCTCCTTTTCTTCTTCTAAGTCATCTTTCGTGTCATCTGATACGAAATCATCTTCATCGGGCTCCTTTATTCCAATTCGAGAATTTCTTAACTTTTTGTAGATGATAATATATTATTGTCAACTTCCTCTTCATCATCACAACCATCAACAATCCAAAATTGTGCAATACTGGCTTCACTTGCTAATGAAGATTCTAATTTATCCTTCCTTCTCTTTTTGTTCATTAACCTTACATTAAATTGGAAATAAACTAGGTTTTTCATCCTTGTGGCATCTAAGTGGTTCCTCTTTTTGGTGTGTACCTATATAAGGTAGTTGAAATTTTTTTGTTAAATTATCAAACCACTGCTAAAGTAATAACTAAAATGCATCAACATAATTATATAAATAGTACTTACCCCTTCAAAGACACTCCAATTTCTCTCACACCCGAATGAACTAGTAGTCAAACCAAGGATCCTCTTTGCCATTAATTTCAAGTTTGGTGTTTCATTGCCATAAAAGTCCCACCAACTAACTAGTAAATGCAAAAGAAGGAGATAAAATGTTATAATATGTACATATGGTTTATTAACAAGAAAAAAGAATAATAATATTAACATACNTGAACTAGTAGTCAAACCAAGGATCATCTTTGCCATTAAATTCAAGTTTGGTGTTTCATTGCCATAAAAGTCCCACCAACTAACTAGTAAATGCAAAAGAAGGAGATAAAATGTTATAATATGTACATATGGTTTATTAACAAGAAAAAAGAATAATAATATTAACATACACATATTGTAACTTGAAGTATTGTTCTCACATCCACTAGTTGCTAGTTTTCTTCCAAACGTACCTTCTTTTTTGAATGTATCTTTACAACTCAACATTTATCACATGATGTTGCATTTGAACATCGAGTAAGAACTTCTCAACACAAATAATCACATTATTTGTTATCAATTCATCATCTTTGATCCTTGGATTCT
>CAIGRQ010187314.1:0-10866 GCA_903798375.1 Fraxinus sp. D2006-0159
AAACTTGAATCTACGGATTCTATTATTTAATTAGTTAAATATTAATTCGATTAAATAATAGATTGTGTCATAAATATGCATCGGTTATATATACTTTAAGAGTGCTTATGTCCAAAGTTGATTGGATCTAGGACATAACACTTACAGTATGCCTATTGCTGTTGTTTTGAAGTGCATTCCTGTTTACAGAAAGACTCCTAATTCTACACAACATGATAGTTATGATCCTCTCCCGAGGGGTCCATACCTTGCTCGAATGGTTTCCTCGAGTTTCTTAGAATAAAAAGCTTAAATATTTAATGAGAAAGGTAAGGAAAAAAATAGCAAGTACAGCTGATATACATTCTATTACTAACGATGGTAAAGTGGATTGACAACACTCGACAATAATGTCAGTATTGTGTACCAAACATCCTTATAAGTTCAAACATCTTCCATTTACTTGTAAATTATGGGAAATTGAACATACTATCCCAGTACTGTCCTTTTAGGTTTTTGTTTTTCTTTTCTGAATATTTCTGTGTTCATATTCTAGGTCAGGATTTGAGTCGAAGAATAAATCTTTTAAGTGCTTTCTGTATGTCAATAACACTCGCATATTCCATACATCTCTTGAATATTATATCCAATATCTTGCTTAATTTTGATAATCAAATGAGCATTTCAAAAGTAAGATAATTATAGAAGAAAAGCGGAAGACACTTTCTCATCAGTCATCACGTAAAGATACAAAGACTAGAAAGTATATTATTTACATAATCGGACAACATCGTACCTTGTCCCAATCTTCAATATATGTCTGAACCAGTATCGTATTCAACAGCTAAATTAAGACATTGTTGCAAATAAATGAAAATAACCTCAGAGGCCTCTATATCTGAATATGTCGTTACAAGACAAACCGTCCAATAAAATCCCAGAACCAAGCATCTGTGACTCAAATGGTCGAAGAAAAAAAATGTCTAGAAAAGCAATACAATTAAATTAATCTCTTCTCCTCTTGTACAATAAAATTTCTCAACCTACCAATCGCTTACAGGGGAAAAAAAGGCACTAAAATTACAAAAGATTATTTGTACCTACGCTTAGATTCTCCATAAGCAACGACCCCCATAACGGTCATAGAATATCCAGCAATTCCAATGAAGGTAACAGGATTTCGGAAAAGAAGTATAGAAATGACAACTGCCACGGCACCTTTTGCATTGCCTAATACCTGATCATTATTTGGACAATAGAAGTAAATTCAGCGGAATTGATCAATATAAAGAGAATTACGGTTTTTCACGACTTCTGAAAACATTTTGACTTCTTTCTATAATTACATTCACGATATCTACCTTTCTTCAATATTCATTACTATCTAGTTTCATCGTTACTAAGTCGACGTACCCATATCCAAGTCAAAAATCTTGTTACTATATTCTTTTTCTTTCAACCATAATGTAAATGAGCTCTTGTGCCAGCTATCTACAAGTCTCAGTAACCACATAGAGTCAAACAACAGACCCAGTATATGTAGGATCATCTACATAATCTTCTTTGGCCACACATTAAGGTTCATTGTTTGGAAGATCCAAAGCGACATAGAATCAAATAGTTATATTTCGAAGATGCATATCCCAATCTAGTTTAGCCACCGCCAGGGAAAAAAAAAATAATATTGCTACTTCTGCTCACAAGAGAGAGGGAGAGAGAACCTGGAGTGTTAATGCACTTGTATGCTTTGTCACCAAGAAATTGCACAAGTTGGCTCCATAAGCCATTGATGAATTAAGCAAAAGTAGTACCCACATGAATTTATGTTCCATTGCAAGTGATATAGCTACATCCCATACGTTAGGCTCCATAGTAAGTGCTGCAGGAAGTAATACCACAACAGCAATTGGGGACATATAAAGCAACAAATTCATGGAGTTCAACTTTTCCCTGCAACAATGAGAGTGTTATATAATCCGATTGCGAAATCGAACTTCAATGAGTAATATATACCGGGTAGTAGTTTTGTTTTCCAGTACTAAAAGGCATAAAAATAATTTTGTCTCTAAATGTCTGCCAGATCAAAGATGGACGAAAATTAAAATGCAAGAAAAGATAAACTGGATTTAGTGCTTCTCCTTCGCATTCTCAATGAAGATTGTGCTTTAAAGTAAGTCAAACTTACTTTTACATTGCTTGTCTAGCCAAACATGATTTTCAAAGTTTATTTTCTTTATTAAGAAAACTCAATTTTCTTGAATGTAAGTCTTAACTTGATAGAAAAGTAATTTTTAAGCACATCCAAACATTTTTGTGATTGTACATACACATATCACGAATATTTACCCTTCACTAGAAAGGAGGACTCCCTGAAGAACAGACTTGAAAGCTCTCGCTGCTGTAGCACTTACGCACATGATAAATCCATACAAATGGAAGCTTGGCTCACCCTGCAAACAATTAAAAACTTTCAGATCTTGCAATTTCACAAAAGTAGACACTGTATTAAGCAAATAAGTTGACGAATACATAGTTAAACATCACAAACACATGGAAAATTTCGCATTCTTAATCATAGATGTAAGGAAAAGTAAAAGTTAAATAGTCGACTTGAATGACACACAGAGCATCGAATTGGAAGCCGCAAGCAGTAAAAACTTGAGAGCTTTAAGTAGCTAAAAGATTTAAAGAAAAGTTAAAACTCCAAATTTTCGATACACGAACACCTAACATTATAGTATGGCAAAGTGACTGTATTCCTTGGATATTTGCAAAATTGCAAGAACACTTAGCACGTCCTGTGTTCTGGATTTCACAACAGATTTCCACATATATCAGCATGTTCTTTGAAATTATCCCATTGATTAATAATTAAAATTAAAAAAAAAAAAAATCATCTCATAGGCAAAATATTTATAAAATCTGTACTGCAAATTCAAACAGCAACATTTTAAATCTGATATTCATTTCTGAAACAGGCAGTCAAAAATAACCCCCAGGAAAAATTGGATCTTTTCCAGTCAGATCTCCAGATCACAATAAAATTATCAAAATAAAGCATGGTATCTTAATTTCACATATAGAAACCAGATCTCTATGTATGATCCCAAATAAATACCAAATATAAGGGGAAAAAAACAATTATGAATTATTCCGCAGAATATACTAAAATTAAATCTTTTTTTTTTTTTTTTTTTTTCACGCAGAAACCCAAATCAGGATAAATTGAAAGATATAAATTAGTTGAATCCCAAAAATTCAGAGCAAATAAAAAACTTACCCCACTTGCAATGACAACCCCAGCAACCACAGGCACAAGACAAGCATAGGTAACCCAAGCCTCCTTTTTAAGGGTCATAAAATAAGCAAACAATGCAGTGAAAAATGGGGTGGTTGCACCGACAGCCTGATTAAAGGACACCGGCAAATACTTTAAGGAAATATTGCCACCGACAACAGACCCACAAAATACGATGCTGAGTGTTGCAATCCTGAAGAACTGGAACCTTGATTTGATCCTCTGTAGCGGCACTACTTTCAAGAAAACAATGGAGATATAGCTGAGGATGGCACAGGCTGACATGTGGCACATGGTGAGGAAGATTGGGAAGGCAAATCCATAGTTGGAGAGCAAAAATTTGTTGAGTAGGAGGACTCCAATGTTGGTAGAGTACCAAAGGATTATCAAACTGCTTATGAAAATTGCATCTCTTCTTGATGTTGGGGAGGAAGATGACGACATTTTTGTTGTTTTTGATGTTGGATTCTTGGATTTGGTGTTAGAAGGAGAGTTATTCATTACATTGATTTCATTTGGGACAATGATGGGAGGAAGATGAAGTAGGTGACAGATGTCGTCTGTTATTTGTTGCTGTTTTTCTGTTTCTGTTATTACAAAGGAAGGCATTAGTATTTTCTTGGTCATTTATTGTTGGAATATAAGGTGGAAACAAGAGGGAACGTGCGCCACAATGGGAATGAAATTAGGGGGAAACGCTGCTACAAGCGATCCATCATTTAAATCATAATACTTCTAATTTTTAATTATTTAAATCATGATATTTCATTAACAAATATGATAAGAGAAAAATAAAGTGAACATCGAATGCTAATGTGTAATGATTAGAATGATTCAGAGTCCTATATTCAAGATCTAAATGGACGATCATATTTGTGTGTATAAAATCGGCTTATTTATGTTTGCAATTTTTTATTTATTTATTTTTAATATGTTTTTCACTTTTTCCGAGGGGTAGTGAGTGGAATTTCTCTACACACAAAGTAGTTATCTCAGCTCGGGCCAAATTTAAAAGCACTTACGGCAGCATTGGAATATTCCAAACAGGAAATATAACTACAGTGGGGCCAACCCAACCGTAAGATAAAAGTTGGATGGTATATATATATATATAAGTTGGCTAATTTTTATGCATCATGACTTGTAGTTACAAATTTTGGAAAATGCCACTTAGGTGTGTTTGAGCCACATTATTTTGGAAGAATGTATTCTGAAATTGTAGATTGATGAAAAATGTGTGGTTGAAAAAGAAGAAAAAATTATTGATGTAATGGAAATATTATTTTATTAAAATGTAGTTAAAAATGAGTAGAAAAATGAAAATGAAAATTTTAATGTAACTCAAACAAGGGCTTATAAATTCTTTCCTTGACATGATTGTTGACATGTCAGTGTTGAAAACTATTGATTGGGTGAAGAAATTTTGTAAAATTTAAACTATCGTATGATATCTTGTCACGTAATAAAGTGTAAAAAAATGTAAAAGTTGGGTACATATAGCATGATTGATGATTTTTTATAGGATTGCAGCTTACTTGATAATTATATATAATCCGTAAGAAATTTAAATTGGCCGGTAGGTAGTGTCCACCTTTTTATTCTACTAATTTTGGAGTTCTACTTTTAGGTTTGTAAGACCATCTCCGATACTATCACCAAAACACCATTTTGCACAAAACAATTTGTACAAATTCTCTTCATCCTAGCACCATACTTTGCACCATTTTACACCAAAATGGTTGAATATAATTTTGTCCGTTTTCACTTTGCAAAAAAAATTGTTAAAGGTATTTGTGTCCATTGTTGTTGTTATTATTATTATTATTATTATTATTATTATTATTATTATTATTATTATGTGCATTCGTAATAAACTAATCAAAGTTGAACGTGTGTTGTACATTATTTTTATAAGTTCTGTGAATATAACATTTGACCATACATTTGCCCTTTAATCTAAATGTGAGAGTTATACATGTACGTAAATAGTAAAATGCATACTTGATTGTAAGCAATGAAATTACAATTTACAATTGAATGCATAAATGAAAATGAATGGACAATACAATACATAAATTAACATGAATGTTAATTAATTTATAATTAATACTAAGAATTATATATGTAACAATAAATGTTAAATCATTTATACTAAATGAATATAATTTAATTTCCAATTAAGTGAAACTGAATGTTAATTAACGGACATGAACTTTAATAATGAACTGCATTTTTTTAATGTGAAATTCTAATAACATTAATTAAATGAATGTGAATGTCAATTAATTGAGAATTAATAGCGTAGAATCATGCATGAATGTAAATGTGAAATTCTAATGAATATTAATTAATTGAGAATTAATAATGGAGAATACATCATGGACTAGTATTTTGTAGTATTTATTACAATTTCTAAATTAAATACTTATTGAATGTGAAATTCAATATTAATATTAATTAAATGAATGTGAATGTTAATTAATTGAGAATTAATAATAGGAACATGGACGTGAATGTAGAATTTTAATTAATATTAATTAAATGAATATAAATTTAATTAATTGAGAATTAATAATAGGAACATGGACGTGAATGTAGAATTTTAATTAATATTAATTAAATGAGTGTAAATTTAATTAATTGAGATTTAATAACATGAAATATATGCATGAACTAGGATTTTTTAATATTTGTTGACCCCAAAAATTGTACCAATGACATGGCCAACAGATGACAAGTGTCTCACGTCCACGTAGGTTGAATCTCAATACTTGGATCGGACGTCAAGTTGACGGGCAAACCAACAATAGGGACAATTCAAGGTGTGGGGGAGCTTGTAACGTGAGACTCTAATTAATAAGGGAGGGAGTTAGCTTGGATAAGAAATGTGAAAGATATCGATGGTAGGAAGAGAGGATTCAAGAGTTTAAACTTGCATTATCCTCGAATGGTGCTAAGTGTGAGTTTTTATACTCAGGTAAGACAAACTAGGTTCGTCCGATGATGAGGCACGTGGCCTTGTCAGATCAAATGGGCATTATGGTGAACGTCAATCGGCCAATCAATGCATTAAAAGCTATGGTCTTTTTCGTATCTTAGTCCTAGTCCTTGCAAGTGGGACATGACCGTTTAGGTATGCAGGGACGGTGTTGGCAGTGAGTTGTGTGTCAATCATTTTACCATAAGATCTGTTTAAAGATCTCGCCATTTTTCTCGTCCAGACCAGCTCGCTTTAGGGCATTGCCCAAAGGGGATCGGCTCGACCATGTTATCGTGTAAAGCGTGGGACCCTCCATTCGTTTGCCGCGTGGCCTTATCAGAGGCGATTATTTATATGAGTAACAACAGTCCTCGAAGTCCAGGTATGATTATTTATATAATGCATGGACTTACAAGTCAGCAGAGAACTGGGGATTGGGTATCAAAACTCTTTGTCAGCTAAAGCTGTAACGAGGTTGAGTGATACGAGGCGAGGCCTTGGGAGTAGATGTCGAACCTCTCTTATGATCAAAGTCGTAATGAGGCCGAGTGATACAAGGCGAGGCCTTGGGACTAGATGTCGACCCTCTCTCATGACCAAAGTCGTAATGAGGCCAGTGACACGATGTGAGGCCTTGGGAGTAGATGTCGAACCTTTCTCATGACCGAAGCCTAATGGGGCCGAGTGATACGAGGTGAGGTCTTAGGAGTAGAAGTCGAGCCTCTCTCATGACCGAAGCCTCCCAAGTGGCGTGCCCTAATAATTTGAAAGATGTTGATTCCTAATAAAACACAGATAGGTAGCATGATTGTTCATAAGGTTCAAGCTACGTGCGCATTTAATGCACAATGATGATGATGTTTCGTTTCTGGCGAGGTTTACGCGAATCCAGGGTCTGTGTGCAACATGGCTTCATCTGGGCCCCTGATTTGAATTATTAGTAAGTGTCCTTTGGTTTTAACGTGATTGATGAGATTATAGGTGGACGACCCAAATTAAAGTGAAGGAAGATCCAACGGTGGGGGCTCGTTCAGCATGTCTATCTAAAAAGATCGAAAATCTATTTTTTCCCTTTTCTTCACCTTGCGAAAATTGTAAACCCCAAGTGTTGCTATTTTTCGGCGAACAACTCTGTTTTTCCTCATCTAAAAGCGTTCCAGATCTTCGTATAAGTATCCCAGCCTTCTTTTTGAACTATATAAGATGATTTCTTCGAAAAAGAACGTGTCTGCGGGGTCTTCAAAAGTAGACATGGCATTGATATATACCGAGGCAAGTGTGCCTCCCATGATTCCTACCGAAAGGATTATGGAGGCTTTGGGGGGCCCTCACAGTGCATGGATGATGCCAGAGGGCCATATAGATTTAAGTATTAGGTGGGGGGCTTCTTTGTGGCCAACTGATATAAAAGAGAGTGAGCTTGAGAGCTTTAGGGAGAAGTTCAAGATCCTAGACAATATTGAAATGTTGTTACCGACCCCAAAAGAGAGAACCTGTTTTCCTAGGGAATGGTGTGTTGCGGTTAGTGGGGCGATCTTGTGCGGGGGAATGAAACTGACCCTACATCCTTTCTTTAGGTATATCCTTAGGCAGTATAACTTAGCCCCAACTTAATTAGTTCCCAACACATGGAGCCAGTTAGCAGGGGCCTTTCTCCTTTGGAAAGAGGTCACATTTAGCAAAAATATGCCCCCATATGTCTTTCAAACCCTTTTTCAACATCTACCCTCTAGTAGGGAGAGTGACTGCAAAGGGTGGTACTGTAGGAACCCTTGGGGTCCATATTCTCATTTCCACTGGGGGACCTCAACCTCTATCAAGAATTAGAAGTCGTCTTGGTTCTGGGTTAGGGGTCGGTGGCAGATAATGGAAGGAGATGTGGTCCTCGAGATCACCATACCAATCCAGTACCACGAGTATAATAAGTTGAACTCCCTTTGTATGCCATATTTCTGTTAGCTCCTTCATTTTTTTCCTAATACGTGCCTTGTGCAGCTGCAGTTAACTGGTTTGAGCTTAAACCATCCGAGTGGGCCATTATTCGGGCGATATACGAGCTCCATTCTGGGAAGAGTTACTTCAAGAATGTCATCAATAAGCGAAACCTCTTCGTCACACACCAATTGATGGCGACCAAGGGTAAGGCAGGATGGTTCATCTTTTTGCTTGCTGGCTATTTTCCCTTTCAATCTTCCTAAATGTTCCTTTTGATGATAGGAGAACATGATAAGAAGGAGTACATAAAGCCCAATTCGCTCCAGCTTAAGAGCTTAGGAGAGGCCTAGAAGAAGAAGCCCTTAAGCTCTAGTTCCTTATCTTACAAGAACCAGTGGGACGAGCTGGCCCGTCTATCAAAAATGAACCCACCTCCCACTCTAGAAATGAAAGGGAAAAAAGGACAAGGAGGTCGAGGCTTCGTTGGAGAGGCCCCCCAAGAGGAAGTTGGTATTATCAAAGAACACTGAGCCTCCTCTTCTACCCAAGTGGCAAACAACCATTGGGCTCTACGACAACCTATCATAGTGGAGCCCATATCCTCGGTGAAAATCGTAGATGATAAGGCGATGGAAAAAGAGGTTAGCCTCATTAAGCGGAGGCGAGGAAAGGATGTCAGAAGTGTCCCTTCAGAAGGGAGAGTTCATAATTTCCTTGGATGAAGGTTGGATGAAATTTCTTCCACGGTAATGGAGATGCTCCCAGCTGAGGTTCAGATGGCTACGAAGATTCATCACAGATACTGGACTAACAAGTATTCCTTGTACGTTGGAACCTGTAACGTGGTTGACATGGTGGAGGCGACTCTTGCCCTGTAGGCTCACTCTCAAAGATTCTTCTTAAACATTCAAATGGAGCTGAGGAGGCTATAGGGCCTCATTAACTATTATCTTGCCAAGCCGAAGGAGGCCGAGGTGGAGCGGCCAGGGTTAAGGCCGAAGCGTCTTTGGCCAATGAAGCAGCCGAGGCCTCCAAGGTGAAACAAGCTTAGGTGGAGTCGAGGATGGAGGCGCTTCTGAGGGAAAATAATGAACTAAAGAAGGAAACCCATCTTTGTAAAGTCGAGGTGAATGCCTTGATGAAACGTGTGGAGAACTCTGATAGTTCGCAATGGATCGCTTCGTCCGCCTTCGAAGCTGTCAACAAGAAAAAATAAGAACTAAAAACTCGCATAGACGAGATGACTGTCGAGACCACTCGCTTGGGTGATCAGTTGAAGAGGGCAGAAACGACAGCGGTGACTGAATATGTGGCTCACTTTCATGAGATGGCTGAGTATGATGAGCTCGGTATATATTGGCAAGGGGTGGCCTATAACGATAAGCTACATCCTCAATTGGACTTAGCTGCTGTAAAGGAAAAATTCTTTCTTGGTGAGCCTTTCACCTCTGCCAATGAGGTCATGGATTTAGTAGAAGAGGTCGACGCTCCAAAAGAAGAAGCTCAGCAGGGTGACGCCGCTTCTTAGGATAGGCCTCACTCTTTGTAACATATTAGTGATAGTTCCTCCCACCCATTTGTATTTGAATTTTGATTGTGTGAATGGATTCGTTGTTATACGTATTTTTGTAGACATCCATGATGCATGAGCTCACCATATTAAATTGGCACACTCAATAGTTTAGGGGCTTGCCATAAATTCACTTATTAAGCAACCATACTCTTCACTAGTAAATAGTTTACGGGCTTACTATAAGAGTACCTCAGTGACAACCACAACGTGTGAGCTTGTTGTCTTTAATCCATCTTTAAACAAGCATTTTTACTCACCATGATCAATCAGATTAAATTTATGGGCTTGCCATAATTTTAAACCAGCGCCATTAAATGCTTCATAGTTTTGCCATGACTAATCTTTAATAAGTAATGGAAGCACGCAAGCTTGTCAATTTTATGGGCTCGTCATAATTAATCTTTCACTATGGGCTCACCATAATTAGTTTTTAATAAAGAAAAATGGGGACGTATGAGCTCGTCATATTTTTATGGACTTGTCACAATTTTAACAGATTTTTAACCTCCTCATAGGTTCGCCACAACTGTACTTTTATCAAGCAACCATAACATATGAGCTTGTCATTTCTTAAACAGTGAGTTCATAATATGGGCTCTCCATAATTGCACTTTTATCTGACAACCATAACATATGAGCTTGTCATTTCTTAAATAGTGAATTCATAATATTGGCTCACCATAATTGCACTTTTATAAGACAACCATAATGTTGATTATTGGCTTCCAATCACACCAAAATCGGGTTCAGTTTACCAAAACAATCGACACCCAAATAGATGACACACAAACTCTTCTCTCTTTAGTTTCTATCGATTTGTCACTTAGGACATGGAAGGGGAAGGCGTTTGCAACCACAAAGGTGAAAGGGCAAGGAGAAGATAACAAGACTCTCTTCAAAGCCGGAAGCACAAAGCAAGGTGAAGGCAGCAGTGTTCTCTGAATTGTAAAGGCAAGACACACTTCTCAAATGACCAATACAAGAGAAAGAGATATATATGGATCACTTAGGGCATAGTAATGGGCCGGCCCAACAAAGAAGCAAAGAGTGGGCCAAACGAGCCATCCATAAAGTGAGAAAATTGGGTCATGAGCAACTCTA
>CAIGRQ010187331.1:0-12521 GCA_903798375.1 Fraxinus sp. D2006-0159
AGTTTTCTCTTGAATTCAAATCATTCAATTCTTAAATCAAATTAATGTTACTTTCTATTCATCAAATCAATGATTAGTTTATCAGAATTCTGTTTATTTTAATCTGCGGCTGGATGTTTATTTAATCTTAAAAAGACAGTGGAAGCGCTTCATAAATACTTTAGAAGTTTTAATGTGCGATCGGGATTGGATTTAGACTGATATTCATGTTAGGATTTATTGTTTTATATTTGTTATTTATTCATACGCTTTCTTTTATTGCTAATTTTTTTCTCCGTTGTATGTAGAAAACTCTGCTCCTTCATCATACTCCGAAGCTTGTGCAAGGTTCAGTGAGGAGGACATTAACGACGATGTACATTTTTTGGTTTAAATCTCCAATTAAGACCATTTTTGATTAGGTAGTATAGTTGTATTATTACTCTAATTACATTTCTTATTTACTATATAGGAAGCAACTTTGAATCTTGACGTATGCTAGTAAGAGTTGTGGGGAAGAATGAAGATTGACTTATGCTAGTAAGAGTCTTGACCTATGTTGATATTATTGTTTGTTAAATTCGAATTTATTTTGTTTTTATTGATTTTTCTTCACATTTTTTTTTTCAATTTGACAATTGGAGTTTGGACTTATAAAAAATAATTTATTTTCGTAGTTATTAATCGAACCGAACTGATATACGAACTGAGCCAAACCGAACTGACTTTCGTGGTTATGGTGTGGTTATGATATGATAAAAAATTTGATGGTGCGATTATGGTTTTGGCCGAACCAACCCCGAACCGAACCGTTGACATCCCTAATCATATATTCAAATGGCCCAAGTAAAGGCAAACGGGCCAACTAATGGACTTGGCCAAAGATATATTAAAAAGGACCACCCAAGGAGTAAATATTTGTTTTCGAGTTGAACTACCAAAAGTTGGTCAGTTGATATAATTTCATACATCAGTCGATACCTATTTATTAGATTGTTTAACGTCATCGTCAAAGATTTATTGAGTATCAAAATCCAACAAATTTCCGCCTTAATACCCAATCAACCGCAAGCAATCAAACACAAAATTAATACTTGCATAATCAATGTAACCAACATAATTGAGATCATAGACAATACCTCATATTTCAGACCCGAATCACATATCATATCTGCTCCATATAGTCACTCGAGCTAAGTTCAAGAACACTCAAGTAGAAGCAAATAATCACATTAATCAATCAAGAGCAAATAAATATGTGATGAAGATATAGCCCCTGTTTGACACCCATTTTGAGAGAAAAATTAGTTTTTGAATAGTGATTGATGGAAGAATGTATGGTTAAAAAGTAAGGAATTTTTTTTGGTTTATGTGTAATATTATTTTATTGATAGAATGTGTGGTTGAAATGAAGAATGAGAATGAGAATTGAAAAAAAAAATGGGTGTCAAACATAGGCATAATACAGAATAATACTGATCTTTTCAAAACACGTTCATACAAAACAGCAGATTAACATTGAGTTAATCAACAAACGGCCAATTTTTTTTGATAACCGTGAATGTTCGGGCCAGCTTGCGCGCACCTCAACTAATCCCACGGGGCCCTGAAGTTTACGACCGTGTACTCACCTCAGTGGCCTTGAGGGAACTCGAACTGGTGACCATTGGGGAGCAAACCCAATGTCTGACCAATTGAGCAACCCTCAATGTTAACAACCAATAAATACAACAAATGCATAAATTACCTCACGTAAAGATCTAACCATACTTTTCATATCTCATTCCGTGTTGCTCTCACCACGAGAAAACATCTCTTTTTATCACCTACTGTGTTCACTAAACCGACCAATAAACTCACGTCTGATTGGTAAACCAAAATAGATCCTAAGTCTGTGGGATATCATATATCAATACATCACTTATCTCAATTTAAGTAGATAATGGGTGTCCACCTGCCAGAAACGATAGAAGTGTCACTCTTACACTCCACCTATATAGGGTTTTCACAGATAAAGGATTATAGACATTTAATCGCATCTTCACTCGTGATCCAAGTGTCACACTTCCCATCTCTCGATACATACCACAAATGTACCATCAAGCATCTATACTCTATATTACCAAAAGACACACAACAGACTTACTGTTAATGCTTTCAAATTCACTATGCATGCAAACACGTTACATCAAGTAATGAGATTACTCTCAAATTCATGCAAATATACATATCAAACATATTGGAATATTATATAACCAACACACATGCAAAAAATATTACATACATATGCACATGCACTAACTAAGTTTGTTCTCAATAAACCTCACTAGAGTCATCACTCGACCTAAAGCAACATTCGTCTCACCTCTCATCTTACTCTGCTTCTTATCTTTTTTCTTGGAACATGCCCTAATAAAGTGTACAGCCTTACGACAACTGCAAAGCCGTCTACTGCTGAACTTGTCCCAACCATTGCCCTTTCTCTTACCACTCTCATCACTTGAGTCACTACTATCTTGAGCCTTACCCAACCTCATTTGCTTAAACTTCATTCTACTCATCATATGTATCTCATTGATAAGTGTATTTTATACACCTATTCAGGCTCTAAAATATTGACATTTCGTAATTCTTTTAATGGAATTATAGCCTAATTTATTATATAATATGTTATTAGGTGAAACTCAATGAATGGAAGTGAAATTGAAAGAAAGAAGAGAAAAATGGCAAGATCCAAAGTTTGGAAGCTAAAGTGCAAATACTAAAAAGTTGTGTCGAAACTCACGATAAAGATTCGAGAATACTAGGAATCAAATGGATACACCTAAAGATCAAAAGGAGTGAAAACAAATCAATGTTCAATCGCACAAAAATGTCCAAATTTTTAGTTGGAGATTGAAACCCATTTTTTGCCCAGTAAACATTCGAATTGAAAAGAACTATTTCTAAGAAAGTTGTAGCCCTTTGAGTTATCTTTTCATTTTGAATCGCCTTAATCGGATATTAGGAAAAAAAGTTAAGACAAAAATATTAAAGCAAACGTAGAGTGAAAAAGCAACTCAGTGCCCAGGCGCTGCATTATACCCATAACAGAGTGTTTTTCAGCAAGACCCTGCCACCATAGCGCCCAGGCACTGCCTGGACAAATATCGTGGCGTCTAGCTGCTACGCCACACAAGTAGGTTTTTGGTTGAATCGACCGCCAGAAGCCCAGAAAAAGACTCCAATTTGGCCAAGAACGTGTAAGGAACTATAAATAGACCAAAGAAGTCGTGAATTAGGGGTTCCACACAATGAAAAAAAGATATACAATGAGAGATCAAAGAGTTAAATCAAGAGAAGAAATTTATCACGGAAGTCAAGTAAAAGTAAAGATTGGAAGCAGAAAAAGACCTTGTGCAAGAGTTGATTTTTTTCCATATCTTTATTCAATTAATCCGGTGTGTACTCAAAGATATTTATTTGTTTCTTCTTTTACATTATGTGTAACTAACCTTTAAATTAGAGCAAACAATGTAGTCTTTTGTGATCCTTGATTCTTTTATTCAAAGATTTCTATATTATATTCTTTTATGAATTGATTTTGTTATGAGTTTAATGCTTTGAATTATCTGGTCAATAATTTGATGATTACTTGAGTTTCTTATGAATCGAGAAGCGAGTTTGATGTTTAGACTGTATAATAAAATTCGGTAAAGTAGTATAATGTGTAGAGATACATATACTAATTATTGTGGTCGATATAGGAATCCTTAGAACTATAATTCATTTAACTAAGGGTAATTCGCATATAGATATGAAATTGAATTAGTTAAATAGGTTCAATAAGAAGTCGAGAGAGGTAAATTGAATACAAAATAAGGATTCAACTGAACACTACTTATACATGATTCTGACATTGGTAAAGTAACAAAAAGTTGCAATGACAAATCTCTACATGGATTGTCTGATATGCTTGGAGGATATCCAAGTTGTGAAAATTGTTACGCGGTGTATTGTACTGGGAAGTGTTTATTCTCTTACACTAGTTTACACATGCAGAAAATTCTAAGATTTCGAAAATATTTGATGTGTAGAAAATAAGCAATTGAAAAACCAGATGAAGAGTACATGCTCGTGGGAGATTTTGTACCTGACGATTGGAATGGGGACATCAAACTTGTGGAAATTTGGTCATTCCCTATTGAATAAGAATGTACTTGCAAAGTATTTTAAAAAACTTGCCAAGTTAGATGAAAATGATATACTTATGAGAGATTTCAATAATTGGGGTACAATCCATTCGAAGGAGTCAATGGGACCTACTTTTCATTGTCTGTGGATCTAAATTGTAGACCGATCATAGTTGAGCTTCTATAATCGACTATGAAGAAGGGATTAAAGAGAATGACGTGTTGATCACAACGGAATCAAATGAAGATGTGGCAATCAATGAGAATGAAATCAACTCACATTTTTTCGACTTTATTGATTATCTAAAAAATGATTTTGTGATTGAGCCCGATGTAGGAGTGAAAATCTATATAGTTGAAATTGAATCTGTAAAATAGAAAAGTCCTATCACATCGAAAAGGACAAAGTAGAAGTTTGGAGACTAAATGAAAAGTGGATCAAAGCCAAACGAAAGAAAATGGACAAGTCATCCAAAGCCTTCTTTAGGTGTCCGTGATTCAATTGCCAAAGTCGAGCTAAAGACTATAAAAAAAAAAAACACTTCTTGATAGGCAACCCAAGCTTTTTTCCTTTTTATATATTCTATTTTTGAGTTTTAGGATAGTTTAGTTTCTTTTAAATTTATTTGTGAGTCATCATCCATATCCAGTTTTCCATTAGAGTTTCGATATATTAGTTGGTTTATTAGATGTTAGAGTTAAGTAACACTTGTTCCAATTATTTGATTTTAATGCTTTATTTGGTTTTTCAGGAACATTGTGTCGCAGAACTTTTAAACCAAAATTGACCACGGAGCCAGTGGGAGCAAAAGGAAAGCTAGCAATTGAATTTCAAGCCATGTCAGGGGGAGTTTTTTCTTTACATTCATGCCCATCCCTTTATATGCGGATTTAAAATTAAAGATATTGAGGATAATGTCTAATTTATGTTTAGAAGTGGAAAATATGAGTTTTCATTTTTTATGTATTTTTGTGTGCTTTTATTACTTCAGTAAAAAATATAAAAAAGATCATTTTTTGTGTGCTTGTTTGAGTTAGTTGGCTTGACTGGCAATAGTGAATATATTGAATTATGAATTAATCTATAAGTGGTGAATAAGTTGCATGCTTAAATTAATTTTTGCTTTTTCATGTGAAATTTGATATATATATTGAGCACATGAATTAAGTTAAGCATTGTGTAGGAATGAGTTGATTTCATAATTGGATAGGTTGAAATAGTGGACCATAGATGTTAAACCCAAAACCACTAAATTTTACATTTTTGGACAAAATTTAGAATAGTTTAGGGGGATTTCAATGTTGTAGGAAGATGTTGAGATAAATAGGAATTCCATGTGTGAAATTAATTTTTTTTTGTGTGGATTGTCTAAGGTCAATAGGATGCAATTTGGTGAAAATCTCAAGTTAAATGTCATTTTGCTTGAATCTGTGTTAAATGAGATACATTACACAAATCAAGGTATAAAACATAGTTTATTTGAAAATTTCTCTTCATAGCCTTTATGAATCGAGCAATTAAGCATGTAAGGATTTTTAAAATATGATTTCTTATGGTCATTTGACTTCGGAGTCGTCAACCAAAAGCTTGTTACATGGGTCATTTAGAAAGTTTAAGGGAAAGAATGTTTCCAATAAAAGAAAAAATTTTGAAAAAAAAAATCAGAAAAAGTAGGTGCATGAAACAGAAGACGCACCAAATGCTTTGATTAAGTCTCAAACACCTATTTAAGAAAATTCGACTTTTTATAAGAGATTGTTAGCCTAGTTAAGTCCAAGAGATTAAAGCAATCAAATTTAATGGAGAATCCTTGTTTATTGAAATGTTGAACTGCAATTTGTGAGATTTCGCCAAATTAGAGAGGTGAGGATAGTAAAAAAACATAATTGTAGTTCACACACTGGAAAAGAGTGAAAAGAATAAGTTATTATTGTCATGTTGAACTGCAATTTGTGAGATTTACCTAAACTAGAGAGGTGATGATAGTAAAAAAAAAAAATCCAACCTTAGTTCACACACTGGAAAAGAGCAAAAAGAATAAATTTGGGTGTGTGTGAGTCTTACGAGTAATGAAAGAACATATTTGACCATTAAGGGTCGGAAATTGAAACAATTTATGAATTCATAATGCTCTACTTAATTCTTCACACACACACGTCGATTTTATATTGGAGAAATAGATTTTAATTTTTGTATTGTGATTTTGAAGCTGTGCATAGATTTTTTATTATGATTTTAATCTCGAAATAAAAAGCCAGGTTAACCAGATAAACCTTGTTGCTTTACTTGATTGACTGACTGACCACCAATTAGGTAACTAACATTGCATGTTTGTTAAGTTAGATTATGGTTTTGTTTGAGGATAAACAAATGCTTAAATTTGAGGGTGTTTTATAAGTGTATTTTATACACCTATTCAGACTCTAAAATATTGACATTTTGTAAATTTTTAATGAAATTGTAGCCTCATTTATTATATAATGTGTTATTAGGTGAAACTTAATGAATGAAAGTAAAATTGAAAGAAAGAAGCGAAAAATAGCAAGATCCAAAATTTGGGGGCTAAAGCGTAAATACTCAAAAGTTGTGTCGAAACTCATGATAAAGATTCGAGAAAACAAATCAATTTTCAACCGTAGAAGGATGTCCAAATTTTTAGTTGGAGATTGAGACCCATTTTTGGCCTAGTAAACGTTCGAATTGAAAAAGAGCTACTTCTAGGATAGTTGTAACCCTTTTAGTTATCCTTCCAAAGCATTTTGAATCGTCTTAATCGGATATCGGGAACTGAAGCAAACATAGAGAGGAACATCAACTCAGCGCCAAGCACTGCATTATACCCACAACAGAGTGTTTTTCAGCAAGGCGCTGCTACCATAGCTCCCAAGGGCTGCTAACATAGCGCCCAGACGTTGCCTCAACAAATATCGTAGCACTTAGGCACTGTGCCACACAAGTAGGTTTTTGCTTGAATTGGCTACGAAGCCCAGAAACAAACTTCAATTTGGTCAAGAACGTGTAGGGAACTATAAATAGATCAAGAAAGACACGAATAAGGAGTTTCACACATTGAAAAAAGAGACATACAACGAGAGATCGAAGAGTTAAATCAACAGAATAAATTCATCACGAAATTCAAGTTAAAACAAAGATTGGAAGTAGAAGAAGACCTTGGTGCAAGAGTTGATTCATTTCCATATCTTTATTCTATTAATCCGGTGTGTACTCAAAGATATTTATTTGTTTCTCCTTTTACATTATGTGTAACTAGACTTTAAATTAGGGCAAACAATGTAGTCTTTTGTGATCTTTGATTCTTTTATTCAAAGATTTCTATAGTATATTCTTTTATGTGTTGATTTTGTTATGAACTTAATGCTTTGAATTATCTGACCAATAATTTGATGATTGCTTGAGTTTCTTACGAATCGAGATGTGAGTTTGATATTTAGACCGTATAATAAAATCCGGTAAAGTAGTATAACGTGTAGAGGTATACATATACTAATTATTGTGGTCGTTATAGGAATTCTTAGAACTATAATTCGTTTAACTAAGGGTAATTCACATAAAGATATGAAATTGAATTAGTTAAATAGGCTCAATGAAAACTTGAGAGGGGTAAATTGAATACAAAAGAAGGATTCGACCGAACACTACAGTATATTAGAATCTTGAATTAAGAATTGAGGTGATCATTAGATGAACTTGTTTTGCCCTAATATTCATTACGTATTCGAATATTTTATAAATCAGTGTTTGCAATATTTTTATACTTTCCATTAGTTTAGTATAGTTAGTTCACAAGTAAAAGAATTTTTCACAACTATTACTATTCGTTATTTGTCTTTTATCAAATAAGAGTTAGGAAAAGTAAATTAAGTCTAAAGTATAGTTCTTGTGTGAACGGTACCCGAACTCAAATGCCCACTCTATTACTTGTTGCGATATCGCACACTTGCGATATAAAAAAGGTAACACTCATCACTCTTCTTATCGTCTCTTCCAGTCTTAATCTTCATCTCTTTACTTCTAAGAGAATCAATGACAATCTCGGGTGTTAATGTGTTTATACCATAGTTAATCACATTCTTAACCTCCATATATGAGTCTGTCATAGAATTCAGTAAAATAATGGCCTTATATGTTTCAGACATCTTTTCAATTAACAATGCCTTGAACAAGTTCATCATATTTTTCCTTTTGTGCTTTTATCAAATTAGAGAGAAAATTGATATATATTGCTTTTGAAACTTTTTGTTGAACCAAAATCACCTTCATCTTTTATTGCCAAATTGAAAAATCTATTTTACAATTGAAAATTTTCATTTCAAAATGTGAAGTCATTTGCACAATTAGGTCACATAAATTAATCATAATGTCACAACATACATTGTTCTAAATTCTCAGGGTTTCGTGATATTCGCGATCTCAAATCAAGGAAATGTTCAAATGGGTCAATTTCAGGTATTCTAAAAGAATAATCAATGCAACCCACGAAGGTATGTCTATAAATTTCAGTTTCTCATACAAGCTTAATAAAACATAGAATCAATAATCAACTTGCAATTAAATCCAACACTTCAAATAGAGCAAATAATCCTAAATTTCTAGCACAATCAATTGTTACCTCACACGGTAAACCCAATCATAATGTCACCCCACACAATGACTTGCTAGTACTGAAATTTAAACGAGAAAAGACAATATACCAAAGCGGACCACACCTGAAAGTCCGTAAATATGAAGAGATGGGAATTACCGCTTTAGGGTCACCATTATTCACCCTAAAGCTTTTAGCAACTGCGACAACCAATCGACCAACTTAGCACCTGAACGTCCAAGGCTAAAATTGTCCAAATTTTAGCGTCTTGCCCGAAACAGAAAACTAACAACACCAAATTGTTAAAAATGATATAAGGATCAAACTGTCTAAATAAAACATCCCCAAAGTACATCGGACGAGCATCCACGCGTCGCTGGGATAGCCGCCACCTTCAGGTTGCCCAGAATCTCCTCCACCTGCAGGTCACGAATCTGCCCTCAGTGTCACCAATCGACCTCTAAATTTGTCGAAAATTGAGATTATAGGTTCAATTTTTTGACAAAATTGGACAGCTTTCTTCCATTTCTATTTCTACTTAAATCTACCGTTTATAGGGTCTGTTTCTGGCTGGAAATCCAAACTAAACACATTTTGATACCATTTGTTATGGAATTGATCTTCAATTTATAGAATTCGAGCTCAATTTGCAGTATCGTATCCTAAATGAACACACACAACCACGAGCTCAACGATCTACAATTGTGTTACTCTGATTGCCCAAGTTAATATATCCAAAAAGGATACAATATGGTGGGGGAGAGGGCGGACCCACCACCGGCCAGCCCCCGCAACCGCTTGTGCTGGGTCTGCTGAAAATTTTAGACAATCACCGGGCAGGAGCTGGGAAGGAAGAAGATGAAGAAGTGAAGAAGGATGAGGGCTGCTGGGCTGGAGTTTTCAAAAAATTTGGGCCTCATTTTTTTTAAAAAAAAGGCCCAATTTTTTAGCCCAATTCAGTCCAATCCATTTAACAAAAACCAAATAAAAGGAATAAGTCCAATCCAATTTTCATATCCATTTCTCATTTCTGCTGTAGAAAAGGAAGAATCAAAATCCATCTACAAAACCTTTTATTTCTCTCTCTAGGGTTTTCAGCTCGACGGACCTCGCCTCGCGGTTTGATCTTGTAAGTTTCAATTGTTTTTGTACGAAAGACAACATATAATATAATTGTAACTAAGTATATGTAGATTGTAATTGTATGTATTCATATGTCCTTTTAAAGGAAATCGAGAATAATACATGGCTTAAGGGGAAATAAGAATGAGAATTATTTGGATTATAAAGGGAATAAAATGTTTAGATAGGAAAATTAATTTGGTCGGTGATTTCCTTTGAATTTTGGATCTCTTTGTCGGTTTTATTATTTACTTTTGTACAAGATTTCTCGGTTTAAATTATCATTTAATGAATGGAAGCATTTATGTTTATTTGGTACTTTGATGTGGATTTTAATAGCCTTTTGGTGATATGATAAATGGGATGCTTGGATAGATATCGTCAAATAGGATTATTTGACTATCATTATTGGATCATACGTATTAGGCTTTGCTATTAATTCATCTGAGTTTACGATGGGTCAGGAAGAACCCCAATGATCCCTAAATTTAAGTAATTGAAATTGGACTAATTAGGTAAAGTTAATTTCTTATGAGTAAATGATACAGTAATTGCGATTTTCTTGATGGTAGAATTGTGGTGTTTGTATTTTGTTTTTATATGTTGGCAAGAATGTTTACTCTGGACTGTATATTTATGTTTTAGTGCATTTATATATATTATATTTTCGGCTATTACGATCGTTGATTGTCTACAGTCAACGGTTTCTGCCCATGCTGGGTCCAATTCCCGAATTCGCCCCTGATGGTGGCTACAAAATGTAACCAAGAAGATATGAAGACATGTTTCGTTTCTTCACCATGAAGAGAAAAAAAAAAACCACGGAGGACGACTGCCTCTTTTTTCACTATTGCACTCACACACGGTTTTAACCCTAACTAAGGCCATATATATATATAGGATAATTAAATATTCAAATGGGTCAAGTAAAAGCAAATGGTAAGATATATTAAAAAGGACCATACAAGGAGTAAATATTTGTATTCGGGGTGAGCTACTAAATGTTGTTGTGCTAATATAATTTCATATACGGCCAAGGTCTATAAAATTAAATTGTTTAATTTCACTGTCTGAGATTTATTAGGTATCAAAACCCAACATATAATAATTGTATTCTTGTACATAAATACATAATAAGGCTGTTGTGGGTTTCGAACCCTGGTTCAAGTCAGTGTGCTACCAGAATTATTACTAAAGGCGTGTTTTCTCTGATTGCCTTTTATCTAATTGCCATTCATTGTGATGTTGACACGTGGGGACATCCCGAACGTTGGCTAGGTTTCTGGAGACTTCTTATTTTTGTTTTGGACAATTCATTTGGCACTCTCTCTCACTCCACCTCTCTGTCTTCGATGTTTGAGAGAAAATATTAGGGTTTCTCTTCTTTGTGAGTTCCATACTCAAATCTCTGATTTGAGACTGTAATCTTGGGTTATTGTGCTCTCTGTTTGTGATATTCTGTGTGAATATCTCTGAGAACTAAGGTTTCCTTGTGAGTTGTAGGTTAGAGAAGTCTAGTGAAGTGTCTTGGTGATTCTTCGCAGATCTGTCCATGTATTTGAGAGATAAGTGTTTTGATTTTTACTCTTTGTACTGATTGAACGATTTGTAACCTTCGTAGCCAATTTGGGGCTGTATAGTGCAACCAGCATGATCCAACTTGTTGGATGCTCAACGGGGGATGTAGGCGTTGGATGTGGTCGCCGAACCTCCGGGGCTTAGGCCGAAAACAACTCTTGTGTTGATTCCTTAATTTTCTGCACTATTTACTTTCTGCAATTCATTTATTTCTATATACGACAATTAATATTGTGTGGTCATGGCCTTACAGTGGTATCNAACCTCCGGGGCTTAGGCCGAAAACAACTCTTGTGTTGATTCCTTAATTTTCTGCACTATTTACTTTCTGCAATTCATTTATTTCTATATACGACAATTAATATTGTGTGGTCATGGCCTTACAGTGGTATCAAAGCCTTTAGTAAGGAACGTAATACCTGGATCTTGGAAGGAGTTGAAAGATCTGCTCAAGATCTAAACTTTTTGAGACTGCTAAAAGCAAATTGGATAATACTCGAGTCCTTTTTTGGCTCGCTCGGTGAGATCTTTTTAATTTCTGTAAATTTACTTTTTTCAGAAATTAGGGTTTCTTATTTTTCCTTGATCTACCGTACACTTAAGCCCCCTTGAGACTAATCTTCGTCCAAAAGCTCCTGTGAGGCCTTGAGAATCTGAGATAAATCAAGAACGAGTGTGTACTTGGAGGATCTTGCAGGAGAAACTGTTGAAACATACTTGCTTGATCTCTGTTATTGTGTTTCACTGTGTTCTTTGATCTCTGATCTGTGAGTCCACAATATTTACAAAATCTTGATTGTCACTTCGTGAAATACTGTAATTTTTGTGTAAATTTTTGTGCTCTAAATTTGTTCTTTGTGAACCTGTGAAAATTGTTTACCCTATCTGAAAAACTTGTTTCATGGCTACTGCTAAACTTGAAGTGAGTCAGTTTGATGGAAAAATTGATTTCAATATGTAGAGTCAAAAAATGAAGGCTATTTTGATGCAAATGAAAGTTGCTAAGGCTATAACTGATAGTTGGCCTGCTGAGCTACCTCTTGCTAAACGAACTGAACTTGATGAA
>CAIGRQ010187345.1:0-13664 GCA_903798375.1 Fraxinus sp. D2006-0159
AATTATGGATTTGGATCTTCACGCCTTGCGGATGAATTTTGAGTTTCTTACCTTGTTACATGCTCTCCAATCTTGAAAATTTCGTCATCTCGGTCCCCCTACATTCTGGACGGCTCTAGGGTTTAAATATGCCTCCCAAGATTTGTTTCCACAAGAATTTGACTCGAAAAAGGAAACCAAGATTTTCGCGTAGAAAACTTACCATGCGACCGCATAGAACAAAAAAAAATCCCTCATCTAATTGCCTGATTGCATGTGTGCGGCCGCATGGTTGATTTAACCATGTAGCCGCATGATTATATTTTTTTTCTTCACCGGATAGCTTTCAGTATTTTGGTAATATCTTTCTTTTCCGTTATTCAATTGAGGTGATTCAAAAAGTGTTGAAAATCTAACCCAAAGGGCTACAAATCTTCCTGAAATATGAATTTTCAAATTCGAATGTATTCTAGGCGAAAAATGGGTCTCAAATCAAGACTAAAAATCTGAAGTCTAACTTTTTCGGCTGGAAGTTGATATGTGATAATACTTCGACAATATTTCATCCCTTTGACTTCTTTTCTCATCCAATTGATGCCCAACACTCTCAAATCTTCTTCGTAAGATTGACACATATTTTCAGTATTTACATATGAGTCCTCAAACTTTGATTGTGCTTTATTTTAGTCATTTTCGCTTGTTTTTTCTGAATTTTCATCATGTTCATGGTTTTTAGCCTACAAAACACAAATTGCACAGAATCAAGCCATATTCACATATTTATTGACAATTATCCATGTTTGTGGGCTAAAATAAATGTGTAAAACGCACTTATCAATAAAAGTAAATATAGTTTCACTAGAATAGAAATTAAAATTCAACAAATAAATATATGATAATCTCTTGTTATTCCTTAATATTCGGTAGCTAAAATTTCCTTTAAAATAGCAAAGCTCGTGCACTGTACGGGCAAAAGACTAGTACTTTTAAAAGTGTCAGTCTAAAGTATCAAAACTTTTAGTCCAAGAAGAAGAAAAATAAAAGAATACTTTTAAAATTAGGGTCTTTTGACAAATCATATAAAAAATTTTTGGAAGTAAAAAATACTGTGTAAAATTAAGTGTCACTTTTTTTTAATTCAAAAGCGACACAACACTTTTAAAAGTGTTGTCACTTTTATTATTAAGTGATTTTTTCACTAAAAAAAAGTGACAAATTAAAAAAAAAGTGATAGAAATGTTTAAAAAATGACGAATTCAAAAAAGTGATACAAATTTTAAAAAGTTACACAGATTCAAAAAAACGACAGAGAAAAAAAATGACAATTCAAAAGGGTTACATCAAACATTCTCCATAAATCCTTCTCAGTCAATTTAATGACAGAATATTGTAGCTGGAATCCATGGTTTTCATTCATCTAGTTCTCTATTTGGTGGACAACCAATGATCTGTCCAGGAGCATAATAGACTCCAAGAGAGAAAGAAAGGAGAAGTGGATATGGACTAAGAATAGGACCATATATTGGTAATACTGGAGGCTAGGCACTGGAATACTGTGATATTGCAATCATAATAAACTCTTATGTGTCATAATAAAAAGTTGATTTCACAAATACTGATACAATAGTCTATACAACAAAATAATGAACAAACTAATCATTGTAAAGTTATGTTACTTGGAAGACCCAAGGACTAAAAGAGAGGGATGTAGACAGGGTTGGAAAATAAAATCAATGTAATTCTTAATCTAAGGATGCAAAAGTTCACTAAATTATTTGTGCAAGTTTGAGGAAGGATAAATTCTAAGTAGAATAGTGTGTGTGTGTGTGTGTATTGTGAATGTATATTGAACACATTCTATTCATCAAACATTTTACGATAGCAAAAGAAAGCAAGTCCTCAACCACGAAAAAGAAAAAAAATCATTCTGGTTGTTTTTTGTGTCACTTGAGGTATGATACAACCCCATAATATCTTCATAGAGCAGATATAGAGGAATCCATATAGTTGTGGATTCCTTGTAGTTATCTTCAATATCTTTGTTATCATAGCTGTAGATAATCAATTGTAACAACCATCCTTATCCATTGTATAGTCCCCATATAAGATACAATTGCGTATGAATAAAATTCAACTTCTGCAATTCTTTATGGTATCAGAGCTCTTGCTCCTCTAATGCGATTTTTTTTTATCCTCAGGGCCTCAGCTTCTGAATCATTGACTGTCAACTCTCCTGTACACACTGGTGGTGGTGACTCTTCCTTTGTTGCCATTAATGCCGGCTCTCAGCTTCCTTTGAAGCTCACTCATTCCAACTTTGCTTCATGGTGTGCTCAATTGATGTCTCTCCTCATTGGCTACGACCTCCTGGGATATATTGATGGTTTAATCAGATCTCCATCCAAGACACTTCGTGCCAATCCCTCCTTTGATGGTACCGTTACTGAAGGTGCCCCAAATCCAGCCTTTTTACATTGGTTTCGACAAGATAAGCTGATTCTTCATGCTACTCTTGCCTAAGTTTCTGAGATAGTAATGCCTCTCATTGAAGCTTCATCTACTACTCATGATGCCTGGTCTAAGTTGCAGCGATTGTATGACAGTCGTTCACGCACCCGTGTTATGCAACTCAAGGAGGAGTCAACTCTCATTCAGAGAGAGACTCGTTCCATCTCGGAATATCTTCATGCCATCAAAGTCATTGTTGATGACCTTGCAGTCATTGATTGTCCCATTTCAGCGGATGATATCACGCTTTATGTTCTAAATGGCCTTGGACTTGAATTTCGTAATATTACAGCCCCTATTCGTGCACGTGAGACTTCTCTTACGTTTGAAGAACTTCATGACATTCTTGTTGGTCATGAAAGCTACTTGAGATGTCTTGAAACTTCAAACATGGCCTTGGTTGCTACTGCCAACACTATTCTACGATGCTCTCCTCCCTCCAAATACTATCGCTTCCAACGATCACCTAATGGTAATTCGCGTCAACCCCGTAACACCAATGGCCGCTCTAGTTGAAGGGACAAATTTGACCGACCTCTGACTATTTGTCAGCTGTGTGATAAAGTAGGACATTCGGCAAAGGCTTGTCGCTTAGTTCCTGGAAACAAATCAGTCCATTGTGCTATCACTAGCAATTCTAATGACCAAAAATGGCTTTTAGATTCTGCTGCTTCCCACAACATCACATCTGATCTCGCTAATTTATTTGTCCATTCGAAATATGATGGCACAGATGAAGTCGTTATTGGCAATAGCTCAGGTTTGCGGGTCACACATGTTGGCTCTATGACTCTTCCCTCTTTTTCCAAGCATTTTACGTTAACTAATACTCTCTGTGTTCCTAATATTCACACGAATTTAATCTCTGTTCACAATTTTACCCGTTCAAATAATGTTCTTCTTGAGTTTCACCCTTTTCATTTTTTTTGTGAAGGATCGGAGCATGGAGGCAACTCTTCTTCGCGGTAAATGTCAAGATGTGTCTATCCAATGCCAATGGCTCCTCTTGCTAACAAGTCTTTAGTTTTAGCACTAGTTGGTGAAAGAGTAACTCCCAATACTTGGCACAAACGGCTTGGGCATCCGTTAAGTAAAATTGTTGATTTGGTTATTCGTAAATTTTCTCTTCTAGTTCTAGTGTCTAGGTCTTCTCCTACAACACTCTATACTGATGCAATAAGAGTCATAAATTACCTTTTTCTTTTACATCTCTCACAAGTACTTATCCTCTTGAATATATTTACACTGACATTTGGAGGCCAACGTCTTGCTCTTCAATTGATGGGTATCGTTTTTATGCATTATTTGTAGACCATTTTACAAAATATTGTTGGTTGTTTCCAATTCGTCACAAAAGTGATGTTCGCACAATTTTTATTCAATTAAAAGGGCCCGTTGAAAAACAATTTGGTTTTCTCATCAAACATTTATATTCCGATAACGGAGGAGAATATCTTGCTCTTCGCCAGTTTTTAACAATAAACTCAATTAGTTGGCTCACTACTGCCCCTCATACACCACAACAAAATGGCACGAGTGAGCGTCGACATCGTCACATTGTTGAAACTGGTATCATCCTCTTAACTCAAGCAAGCTTTTCTTCATCATATTGGTCCTATGCATTTCAAGCTGCAGTTTACTTAATAAATTGTATGCCCACCTCCCTTTTACAAAATAAAAGTCCATTTGAGTGTTTGTTTGGTCGTCTCCCTGATTACAAAAAGTTGCGCATTTTTGGTTGTCAATGTTTCCCGTGGCTTAAACCTTATACCACTAGTAAACTTCATCCAAAATCAACACCGTGTCTTTCTCTTAGCTATTCAAACTTCAAAGTGCTTATAAATGCATAGACCTCACTACCTCTCGCATATATTTATCTAGGCATGTAGTCTTTGATGAGTGTGTTTTCCCTTTCCATTCATCTGCCCATGTTTCTGTGCCTTCTTTGCCAATTTCAAGTGCTAACACTCATGACTTGGTTATACCCGAGGTGCCTCCTGTTGTATTTACATCACATGCTACAGTTATCGAGATGGAAAATCCTCCTTCGGCTTCTGTTCAATCTCCACAATCTCCAACAATACCTTTTCCCACTACCCATGCCAATATTTGTCCTCCCACTCGCACACATAATATGACTACCAGGTCCATGAATGATATTCATAAACCCAAACACCTGTACATTGCTATAAAACACCCTCTCCCTCCGCCTATTGAGCCAACGTGTACTTCCCAGGCTTTGAAAAATCCAATGTGGCGGTAAGAAGGTCTGATGAATTCACTGCCTTAGTCAAACATGGAACATGGTCACTTGTCCCACCCAGTTCCAACATCAAACCGGTTGGATGCAAATGAGTTTTTTGCATTAAGTACAATCCTGATGGCAGTATTTCTCGCTACGAAGCACGACTTGTTGCTAAGGGCTTTCATTAGCGACATGGTTTTGATTACAATGAAACATTCAGTCCCGTTATCAAGCCCGTGACCATTAGAACTGTTCTCTCTATTGCTGTTCAAAAAAATTCACCACTTCGTCAACTTGACGTTAACAATGCATTTCTACATGGCCGACTTCAGAAGGATGTTTTCATGGTTCAGCCACCAAGATTCATCGATCAAAATCTGCCCAATCATGTCTGTCGTTTGGAGAAGTCCTTATATGGTCTAAAATAAGTACCTCGTGCTTGGTATCAGGAATTGAGTAGCTGTCTACTTCACTTGGGTTTTCAGCATTCCAAGTCTAACTCATCTCTATTCATCTACAAGTGTGATGGAGTTATGTTATTCTTCCTACTCTATGTGGATGATCTTTTAATTATTGGTAGTGATCTAGCTGCCATATCCAGAGTGGTTAATTAGCTTAGTAATCGATTCTCCTTGAAGGATCTTGGCCCTTTAAATTACTTCATTGGTGTTGAAGTAGTTCCTGTCACAAACGGGTTATTTTTGTCCCAACAAAAATACATCAGTGATCTGTTTCTTCGTGCTAAGATGGATGGTGCAAAGGCAATTATGACTCCTCTTGCTACCAAGGATGTTCTTCAACTTAATGATGGTTCTCCTCCTGCGAATCCCACGGAATATTGTTGTATAGTTGGTGGGCTTCAATACTTGTCTCTAACTCGTCCATACATTGCTTTCTCGGTGAACAAATTAGCTCAATTCGTGCATCAGCCTTCTCTGGTGCACTGGACAGCTGCAAAACGCGTTTTGCGTTACTTGAAGGGCATCTTTAATCATATGATATTCTCTCAAACGAACTGGAAATCTTACTCTCCACGGGGTTTTTTATGCGGACTGGGCTGGAGACAGGGATACCGATGCTCAACATCTGCTTATTTCATTTTTCTTGGTGATTGTCCTATTTCATGGAGCACTCGTAAACAACGTGCTGTTGCTCGTTCCTCCACAGAAGCAGAATATAGGGCACTTGCCTCTGCTACATTCGAGCTTATGTGGATCCGTGCTCTATTTCATGAACTTGGCATTCCTATACCAAAACGCCTTCCTTGTTTTGTGATAACATTGGTGCAACTTAGTTAAGTTTTAATCCAGTACTTCATTCCAGGATGAAACATATAGCTGTTGATCTTCATTTTATTCGTGATCTGGTCTCCAAAGGAATGCTACACATCTCTCATGTTAGCACACACGATCAACTTGCGGACCTCTTCACGAAATCTCTTTCTCGACAGAGATTCCAAAATCTGTGTACCAAGATTGGCTTGTCTGATAGCTCGCCTATCTTGAGGGGGCGTATTGACGAATCCATATAGTTGTGGATTTCTTGTAGTTATCTTCAATATTCTTGTTATCATAGCTGTAGATAATCAATTGTAACAACCATCCTTATCCATTGTATAGTCCCTCTATAAGACACAATTGAGTATGAATAAAATTCAACTTGTGTAATTCTTTAGCAGATAGTCAAAACAAATGATAATTTTCAGATGGACAACGTATTAACTATTAAACTCACGAAACTGGAGTAGCCTTCTCCAACTTTTGCACATGTACAAATCGCCCAAGTTTTAATGTGCTAACCAAAATCATATCATCATCTTCTTGAGGCAAGAAACAAACATTTGGGGTGCCAATCTGAAACCTTTAAGAAAAATCCTCCATTACTCCAGAGATTACATTTTTCCAATACATGTATTACGCTTCTGATTTGTAAAAATACAGGTTTTTACTCATAGTCGTAATCATTTTCTTCCATTTCCATCTCTTCGAGAAACTTTGCAAGAACCCCTTTCTTTAAAGAAGTCATATTTTTGCTTGAGTATCTCGATGGGAGTTGAAAGTTGCAAAAATTTATTCTTCATATAGCCACGCCCTTGAACTCCTTCTGTTGAATCTTCTTCCTCAACATCCTCATCCCGGTGCCAACGATAATAGCCAAATCCCAGTTCAGATATGTGAATACCACATGATTCGAAAGCATCTTCAACACTACATTTCAAGAAGTTCTTGAATCCATAACTAGATCCATGACTATCATCATTCTTGCAAGATTACAATTTTGGGCTATTTTTGGGATTTGGGGGGAGGGGGTTAGATTTGGACGTAATTAATACCTGATTTATAGTTTTAATAAGTTTTATGGTATGAATCAAATATCTTAGTTTTTAGGGGTAGCATGTCTAATTTTGTCAAAATAAAAATTGGGAGCCCAAACATCCCCACTAAACATTCTTCATTAGAAGATGAACCAAACATCTTAGTTTTTAGGGGTACCATGTCTAATCTTAGTTTATGACACTTCGGTGTGCAAATAACATTTTCCAAGAAAGAAATATGGCAAGGATCTCATTGGACTGGGAGCCAGTTATCCATAAGATGACCCCGACTGCTGCCGCTAGCAAAATTGAAAATGCCATCTACGCCGCCCCTCAATGCCAAAAGAGTATTCCCCCCTTTTTTTCACTTTTCTTTGGATTTACGCTACTCCGAATTTATTAGCAACAAGGCTTTATTGTTTTCTGGAATTAGCTTTTTCCTTAAGGTCCTGTTTGGTACGGATTAAAATTATATTTTAATCTAAGTTTAAGTCAAACAATCAATATTAACCACATCTTTCATGGATCCTACAACTTTTCAACCATACGTTTCAAAAATTTCTACCACAATCTACTAAAAATCTAATTTTAATCTCCACCAAAGACTCTCTTAATATTTTTAAACAATACTTGGTAAAATGTTGATAAAAGAGTCGACCTTGTATTGTTGTTCAACTTCTAAATTTAACCACTTCTATCATATTCTTTGTTTCCTACTCTTCACACATTGCCCAAAATCCTACGTAGAAGTTGAATTGAATTTTGAAAAATAAGACGCTGTACCAATTTAGACTATTCAGGTATCTTTTTTATGCGGTATTGAACATGTAAATGTCTGAAATTATTCAGCCAACCTATAATTAGTAAATTAGTTACTTTATTATTTAACAATAATCGCTTTCTTACTATGAAGATTGATTGTAAACCTTTTTTAGTGGGAAATAACTTACAAACCTTGACAAATATATCTAAAAATAAAATAAAAAGTTATTTTTACTTAATGACAGATCAGCTGTTCATCAAACAAATGACATCTTTATTATGGTATAACATTGAAACATGTAAAAATTCAAGCCAACAATCCTCAATCCAGTAATTGTGCATTTTTCTTTTCTATCATCACTTCAAAAATGAAATGATGCAACAATTCATACAATGATAACCATGTACACAGCATATTTCCATTAACTAGGCAAAATCAGTACACATATACCCTCTATAAGAAGGCAAAAGCAAGAAATCTCATCTTACACATCGGTGAACTTGGAAATAAGTTACTCACAAGCCAGTTTCGTCCCAAAACTTGTTAAGCAGATAGCGAATGCCTGAAAAGCTGAAAGAGGCTGCCTATAATCCATCGTAAAAGTATCTTCAGCTACCTTCCCGAATTGGAGGAGCACTGTTTCCTCATCGCCCTTTACACCAGGTTGACTTTGATCCATGGTCGCAACCAGTTGAAAATTCTTAACTGATGCAACTGTGACCCGACCATGAAAATTCAAGCACCAACACTCCAAGTGTTCATGCCACCTCGGTGCTTTGTTTTTCAGAATGGTGTAACCGGGATCAGAGGGTTCAGGGCTCTTCATTATCAAATCATCTCGAGAGTTGTCGACTGGTGTTGTTCCATCTGAAGATGGGCTCTTAACTGAGCAGATCATCCTCCTTGGGCCTCTAGACTTCAAGAAATTGAACTTATAGGACACCTGCCCAACTTCAAAGTTAGCAACCGGAACTTGAGGACTTATCTGCTTGCTTGCTAAACGGCGATCAGCTCTGCTGCTCGACGGCTTAGCTCCACCATGTGGTGGTTGACTATCATAGATTGTGAAATTAGTACCAAGAAAGTCTGACCTGCGAAGTGGAAATGGATTTTTTTTTAAATGTTCGGCACAAATGGAAAATCTAAAAGCACCCTTGTTATTCAACAAAAAGAAGAAAAATGATGAAAATAGATTTCATCGAATACTGATCAAATATATTTGGATTCCACCAAAGAGAAGTTAAGACATGGGTCTGGTTTGCATTGCATGATTTGAACTCCTTACCTCAATTTCCCAACATAAGAATTACTTCGTTGAGAGAGATCATTGGCATCAATTGATATAATGTACTCAATGTGAGTACCGTTTCTGTATCTTCGCGCTGCTAAGAGAAACTTACCTTCGTCCAGAAATGCTGTCAAAGAAAATGAGATAATAATATCTTAATAAAATCATAAAGAGCCAAATGCAAGGAAATCCATAACAATATAAGGGTATAAAAGGTTGGATCTATGAGGTTAGATGACAAATACTACCACGGAGAATAAGAATTGAAAGACAAATGTAGAAATGAATTTAATTATCACTGAATATATACAGTAAGTATTTGCGCTTGACATTTTATTTATACTTTAAAATCCCTAACAAAATGGAAAACTTCGAAACTTAAAACTAATAGTTACAGTAAGAATATTCATTTCTTACTTTTAGCCTACATTAAGTGTGTATTTTTGGCATGTCTTCAGTAAAATTGCCATAATTCTCACGGCCAAAAGAGAAATTGAATTAGGCAGATAAACTGTACAAACCTTCAAAATTGGTCGTCAGCACGTGCATGTGTGACTATTCACACTTGAGTTCCATCTTAAACATGTGCACATGTGTGACTATTTAAACTTGAGGTTCCATCGTAAAAAATCAACCTTATTAAGAAGAGTAGTTCAATATCTTATTTGTCGATTAATAGTTTTTATACTATACCAATGTAAGATTTTACCTTAACATATCTCTATAAGATGGTGGCTCATTTGAGCATATGAATATAGGAATCCAAATCCTCATTTGAACTTTAGACGGACCGAATTGCTAGATTAAGCCTAATGAGCTCTGGTACCTTATTAAGACTCATGAGTTCTTTCTTAAAAGGTTAACGTTATTAAGACAATTGGCCCAAGCCTATACATGGATTTTACCCTAAACTATGACTACCTGTGAAGGCTTGTGAAGTAATTTCCCTTCTTCTTCTTTTATTTTTTATTTTTTTATTTTTTTTTTGACACACGGTGCACCAAGAGTAGTAGCTTTAGAAGGGTATGGTTAAACTAACAAGTTGGGAAGGGATGTTCATGCACATGGAAGCACTTAGGTGGAGATTGCCTGGTATATTGGTGGTGACAGATCAGGTGTTCCAGTAGAAGAAAGAATGGTTGTAGGGGGGAAAACAAATCAATTTTCTTACATAGATGGTTGGAACAATTGATGAGTTGCCAAACATGTCCCGATTTGTTAAGAACACCAAACAATTTGTTTCCGTTTTTGTTAGGAAGTAAAAACACGAACATTTGTCACCAAAATGGTCCTCAATAAATCAATATAACATGCAAGATAAGGTTAATGGTGGAAAACATTTTGCAGGTCTTAACTTTGAAGGCTAACTGCAATGCTTCATTCGATTAAACCATTAAGACTGCAGAAAACGAGTAAGTTTTCAGTAGAGGAAGCAAATTTCAATCAATCATTTAGCAAATTATCTTCAAATATTTCCAAAAACAACATTTACTTACAAGGTGAGAAAGCAAGATAAAGGTAAAATGTTCCGCTCTTCTTGTCACGTTTTACAAGACATTGATGTGGAGAGTCCCGTGGCCCTGGCTGCAGTACGTAAAATATTAGCTCGGGGCGTTAGAAAAATCAACCCACTTCATTTCACCATTGAAATGTGCATTCTTAACCACAATATGAATGCTCAAATATAACATGGAAAACAGAAATCAAACAAGTCTAGAAACTCGGCCATTCAACCTAAAACTTATCTATGTAGACACAATTGATGATATTAAACAGCATTTAAGGGGATAACAAATAAGATTTTTAAATAGATTTTTCTTCTTTAATCGCATCTAGTATTGTCGAGTCCTGCATAACTGATTCTACTCAAAATCCAACAGTCATTCATTTTACAATTGAAACCTGTATTCTTAACCACGATAAGAAATGCTCAGAAATAACATGGAAAACAAAAATCAACACTATCAAAGAAGTAGCGAAACTCAGCCATTCTGCCTAATTCATCCCTATAGACATGTTTAGTACACGTACTAGACTGTATTGCAAGGGACAACAAAAAAGATTTTTAAATAGTTTTTCTTCCTTAATCCTATCGAATATTATTGAGTGCTGCCATAGCCGGACCTAAGAGGGGACGAGTGGGTACCGTTGCCCCACTAGATTTTCAAATGCTGCTTTTCTAAATTCAAATTTTCAGATTTTTTTTTTTTTGGTTTCTTTCCCAATTTATTCGAAGTAATTTTTTACTGTCTCGCCGCCGCTGAACCATAATCCTGGGCCCGCCCCCGAGTGCTTCCTAACAAAATCATTTTCGTCCTGTCTAAAACTGTACATAAAATTTACAGTAGTGAATACTTTTGAGAGAACTCGTCATTCTATACCATCATTCCATGCCCAGAGTTAACATTCAACAGCATACCAATCCTTAAACTTTCTATTCATATAATTCATCAAAATACAAAATCTTCAATCTTGTATCTAATAGAAATCCATTCACATTCCAATACTAAGATTGAAAATCAATATTAAATTAAGAACAAAAACCCAAAAAATTGAACCTTTTTTAAGGAAGGAGGGAAGGTGATATTGCCAGCTTGATGAACAGAGGCCTTTTCCACCACGTCTTTTGTTACATCTCTCCAATGCTTGCAAACACACCCGCATGCGACGACGTTTTGACGCTGGGGCCATTTGTCTTCACTTTCTTCCACCCTCTGTATAATTTCTCCCAGAACCTCCGGCAGCATATTCGCCCACGAAACCGGATTCAAAGAACCCGATCCATTCGGACCCGATTCTTCAACGACGCCGTTCTGTTGCCTGATTTCGCCGTTTTCTTCTTCCTTCTTTTCGTCGTTATCGTCATTAATATTACAGTTAACGACTGTTTGATTTTCTAGGAATTTGAATTCTTTGAAGGATTTTGAAAGTGAGAATGAACGATGATTGATTCTTCTTGCCAGAAAAGACCGTCGCAGTGACATTGTTTGTGAAGAGAGAGAAGTGAGATATCTCTGTAGAGAGAAAAACACATGAATAAGAAGGGAGGAGAGAGAAATTTTCTCGAATGAATGTAGGAATAAAGTGATGAACTTTCCACGTTAGAAAGATCACAGACGAATTGACAGTGGGTTTTTCTTCAGAATTTCATAGAGTAGACACGTGGAGGGTTACTAGTTGACCGTTAGGTTTTAGTGTGTCACAGCGCTGTGGGAAGAAAATTGGTTGGTTTGTTAATTTATTACCTGAAATGGGTGGCTGTTTCTTCGTTGACAAAATTGACTCAGTCAATGTCGTTTTGAACATTAAAAAAAAAAAAAAAAAAAACAGATAGAAAAAAAAATCAAAACTCGTTGGGAGCATCAAAAGAATATTTTTTTCCCAATTATTAAAAAAATAAAAAAAAATAACGATTCCCTCGTTCGCGCACGAGGAAAGCCNAAAACAGAGTAGGTTATATTCCCACCATATTTTAATCATCTTCATTCATTAATTTTTATTTCATTAATCAAAAAAATCTTCTCCATAATCATGATTTTCGTCCAAAAATGTAGTTAATGTGCTTTAAAATGAGAGCCAAATATTTATTACATTTTTTCATTATTTTATTTGTTCACTTATTTTAAAATACAATACACAAATGAGTTTTTTATTCTATTTTAAAGAATATTTTGGAGAAAAATCACAATTAGTAACAATTTATGTTACTTTTAGAATATTAATAAAATGAAAAAAAAGTTTGAGATATAAATATAAGTAATGTGTAAAGGTTATGAACCTTTTTATATAATTAAAATACGATTTTGTAATTAAAAATTATCGTGTGAAGATATATTTCCAACAATATAATAGACGGGTATTTTTGGACGATAATGTCCTTGAACCTGTTTGGGAGGGTTTAAAATCGGATTAAAATTGAAAATATAGTCGTTATTGGGTCCTATTTGTCTAATAAAAGTCAACAATAATGACTACTTTTTCAATTTTAATCCGATTTTAAACTCTACCGAACACCCTCTAGAATTGTAATATTCGTTATTTACCTTGACTGTATAGTATTTTTTAGCCATTAATTTATTTATTTATAGTGGATTTACTTTGACTTCACATTTAGTCTCTTCATTATTGTAATATATTTTTCAATTCTCGGATTTCATATTGAGAATTATCTTTAAATGGAAAATATTTTGAATCATTAAATTATATTTAATAATTAAACATAATTGCAATTAAAAATGATTAACCATAATTACTAGGATAATTTTAGTTTTTAGGAAAGTTATTTTTTATTAATATCTTTATTTTAGAATTTCAAGGTTTTACTTTATTATTGTTAAAATTGGAATTAGCTAAAATAGTTATGTAGTTATTGTTGCTAATTATTTGACATATGGTCGTTTGGTACAGATTAAAATTCAATTGAAATTGAAAATACAACCGTTATTGGGTCTCACTCGTCTAATAAAAGTCAACAATAACGGTTAGTTTTTCAATTTTAATCCGATTTTAATCTCTACCAAACGAGCTCATAATATGTGTTAGTGACTGTATTTTCTCAAAATATTAG
>CAIGRQ010187355.1:0-10300 GCA_903798375.1 Fraxinus sp. D2006-0159
ATCTTAAAGCCATCCAAAACGTTCAGGTCGGGCCATGAGCAACACTAATAAAATTAGGTTATTTCAAATTGTTCAAGTGGGTTACGTGATTTGATTGGTTCGATTGTGGTGTCAACATATCATTTCAATCATCTGTTGAGGCCTATGAAATATTATCCAACTAAAACCGATTTAACGTCATAGCTCGGATTTATCGGGTATCAAAATCCAACAATTTCAACTATTTCTACGTATTTATTTTCAACTATACATTCACATAATAAAATATTATGTTAAACTTTTCTCTACTTTTTAACTACACGTTCTAAAAAAAAATCCAATATTCGAAACTCCATTTTACTCAAATGATGGTTGTCAATCAGGGGCTAAGATAGACAAAATTAAAAGCGAATAGTATATATTGTTGCATGGATAATGCTAATACATATTTGGATTTGGTCTTTCTACCTATTTTTATGGGCATGCATTGGTTATGTATGGTGCGTTTAATATAATGGAGATTGTACATGTTTTTATGTGCATGTATTGAATGCTGGTATGATACATAGGGTACATTTAGTACATTGCATTGATAGGAGGTCCCAAGATCTTTATTGAATAGGATAACTAAGTTATAAATAATTCAGAGGAAGCGGTTATAAACTGTTATAAATGAGACTCATTTATTAATTTTAGCCCCCTATTTGACAAATATTATTCCAAAACTCTTTAATTTTTATATTCATTTTCAATCACACATTTACAAAAACAATATTTTTCGCGTACATCAAAAACTTTATTTTTTAACCACACATTCTCCAAAAAAATCACTATTCAAAATTTCATTTTCTCAAAATAATGATCATCAAACAAGACTTAATAGTTTCAAGAATGAGTGGTTGCTCAAAACTATTATCATATTAATAAAAACCTAAAGTAAAAGATCAGCCTATTGAGCATAGAAAATTCAAAATTGTGGGGAAAAATGGAAAACATTCCATTCCACGGAAAATGAAGAGGGCAAGTGACCTCTTTATATCATTGTTTGACCTTCATTTTCTAAACTCACTTTTCTTCTAATTTATTTTCAATAACACATTTTATGGAACTAAAATTCTTATCAACTTTTGAACCATATATTTGATTAATTTTAGCAAAATACTAGAAATTTGATTATTAGCTAAACCAAAAAAGGGGCAATATATAGTCTACGTTGATACTTGGGCATTTAGTAAATTTTTGAAAAGGAAAAATTATACAAGTACAAATATTTCAAAAAACATTTTCAAAAATAACAAATTTGTAAATTTTGTTTTTGTTTTTGTTTTTGTTTTGTTTTTTTTTTTCAAAAATCAGGTGGTCACGTTTCGTAATCTCTGATAAAAGTTTGGGATCTATAATTTTATTAATTGGGTCACGGTCACAATTACACATAATTTATGGTTACAATCACAAACTAATAATAAATCACACAAAGTTCTAGTCACAAAACAAGTTTTGTTGGTCATAATACAAATTTAATCTGAAATTACACATTTTATTACATTATTTATTTGTTACAAATTACTCATTTTATCGATCACAATTATTCAAACAGTTAATCACAAACGCTTTTCATCCCACCCCACTCCACCACCACTCACAAATACCGACACCACCCAAATGCCACTGCCACATCATCATCATTGTCGTCGCTGCCTATAACACCCACTACAATCACTTCAAATCCACTATTACTTTCACTTCCACCACCATCAATGCATGCACCACAAACCCAGATCACACCACTCAAATCACACCATACAGATCGTTGTTGCCACCTCAAATTGACAAACCACCAACATTTCCTGCCCACCCGTTCTCACCATACTACCCCACCCCAATCTAAATCTCAACGAAGACACGGCGGGGTTGAAATCCGTCACCCTTAGAGATGGAAACGGGGCGGGTTCGGTTCAGGGCGGGGCACCCTTGCCCCGCCACTCCCCCATCCTGCCCCGCCTTGGACAAGGCGAGGTGGGACGCGGGCTTGCCCCGTTTATTTTTTTATTTTTTCAAAAAGTTACATTTAACTAATATTTTTTTTTTTATTTGTCGTTAATTTTTTTTTTATATTCTTCAAGGGATAAGGCGGATTTTTTGCCATCACTAGTCATCCTTTTCAACATTCACCTTCTAAACTTGACCTATCCTTCTTTGATTGATAGGATCAAGGCAATGATAATAATTTTTTCACCCACCGTAATACAAAAACACAAATGGAAGTATGTGAAGTCAACTAATTAATATGCTCTACTTTACGATGAAGAGCAGATCACAAGTGCAACCAAAAAGAATAATTAAGAGGGTGCCTGTATAATTTCTCAAAGGGTGATAAACATGAAGTGTGAGAAGGTTGAATTTTATAAATTAGATGAACATCACTAAAGATTTGCTTCACCTCATAATTCATTAGAAATTTTGACAGACACTAGAAGAGAACAAGCATTTTAACAAAATGTATACGTTTCCTTTCAGCAACATCATTCTGTTGTGAGGCGTTAGTACAAGAGTTTTGATGTATAGTTCCATCAGAAGCAAGCAATTCAGAAAATCCCATTGGTTTCTCAATTGTTTCCTTTTTCTTTTTTGTTTGTGTCCATTCAATTCATTAAATCTTAAAACTAAGTCGTTCCAACCATAATTCGAATTTTTTTTTTGCCAGGTCTATTACCTTCATCTAGCACAAAGAAATTACCGTGGAGCTGTTTGATATCAAACGTCCCAACCTGACCGTTACTCACATTTCGGCCACAATGGTTTATGGTCTAAAATTCATTCCTAAGTTTCAATGGTCAGAGTGAATAAAACATGATGAAATATGAAGGATTCCAACACAAAACACGTTTAGATGAAAAGATTTTACCAAGTGCTTAGATTATGATTTCACATTTAATTCCAAATTTTCAACGATAATGTTCGAGTAGTCGGACGTAAGATTTCTTTGACCAAATGTGTAATACTCCTTGAGTAGATTTATTTTCTCAAAATCAATTTCGGGTGAAGACAAATTAAGTCCAAAAGATGTTACTTGAAGTTGAATTAAATTGAAAATAAAATTAGTGAGAAATTGAAAATGTATCAATCCCACATATGAATACTAGAAGATTAAAAATCAGTCAATGCTGATACTTGAGTTTGGGATCGAAGAAATACCAATTGTCTTTGAAGGGGAGATTACCCACGTTTATAGGTTAGGCCAAAGTGGACATGTGCACCGTTTCCTACTGGACATGTTGTTAGGTTTTAAAATTCTTGTAATTGGCGATTATGTGAACAAAAGGATTGAAATTGATATAGTCAAAAGATAGGTATTTGAGTTTAGGGTTTCGAGAATGGAAAAAGAAGGAAAACGGCGCATATTTTCACTAGATCATCGCTAAGGTTTGACTCGAGCTACAAAAACACAAACATTTTCGTTGGACTGTTGCCAGGACTTAGCTCGAGCGACAGGTTTATCTGAAAATTTTTTGTTTCACGATTTAAAGGCTTTTTACCCAACCCATTCGTTTTGTAGCCTACCTATAAATACCAAAACTCACATGTACGTTTTTCTAATGTTGAACATTGAGAGAAACAGATCAGAGAGTGATTCTTTCATATAATATCCTTCAACCATCATCTGTGTGAAATAGTTTTGGTGAGAAAAATATCAGTCCATTAATCCAAATACCAAATCACTACTTTCTCTACATCTGGTCAGAGTTTTAAAGATCGAAGGAAGGTGACAAGAGTTCTTGTCTGTGAAGAACGGGTTGTTATTCGTGATCCACGGGAGATAAACAAATTCACAAAGCTTGGAGTGCTGCGTGGTAGCAGATTCCACGAAAAGCTTTGGCAACTGCAGTTAAGGATTGGTGCAGGGGAGCACGGGATCCAGGGAGAGTTGTTAGGAGTGCGATCGGGAAATCAGATAGTACAGGTCGTCTAGTCAGATAGATTGTAAGTTGTTACATTCGTTTATAGTGGATTGACTGGCAAAGTGCCTTGACTTTTTTCCAGTTGGGTTTTTCCGTGATCATTCTTTGTTATTGTGATTGATTATACCAACTGTGGTATTGAAACTTAAGATTAATATGATTTGCTTGATTAATCATCTAGATAAGAATTAAAAGTGACTTGTTGCTGTTTAATTTTTAATAATTTTTTATTCCGCATTATACACCTATTCCCTCCTCTAGGTGTTGTTAGGGTTGAACTTCGCATTTTTCAATTGATATCAGAGCCTTAAATCGATTCCCAACCCTTATATTATATTTCTAGAAGAGTAACTCATTATCCGTTCCGCCATATTTTGATGGAAATAATTATACTTATTGGAATGTTAGAATGAGAGCTTTCCCAAATCTATGGATGATGAGGAGTTAGCTTACCTAGCTGAAAAATTTCAAAAAATATTTAGGAAGAAAAATAACCCTCAAGAGAATGGCCTGAGTGAATCTAGGAGAAAATCTAAATCTGTGAGGTGCCATAATTGTCGAAGTTTTAGCCACATTAGGAGTGAGTGCCCTAACAGTAGAAGAAATTCGAATAAGACTATGAATGCTACTATCACTGATAACAAGTTTAACTCAGATAATTACAGTGAGAAATCTACTCGTGAAAGTGGAAAATATATTTTTTTACTATTAGAATTAAGAATGGATCTGACTAGGGGAGTGAAAGAGAAGAAGATTTAGATAGTAATGAGGATTCTGATAAAGAATCTGTGAGGGAAGAAGATATCCAAAAGGCTTATGATAAGATGTAAGAGAAGATTCTTAAGATTCTTACTAAAAATAAAGCATTGAGTACGAGAGTCACGTAACTTGAGTAGGAAAATGAGAAACGCTTAGCGTACATCCAAGAATCTACCTCAACTTTGAGTGAGTTGAAATCTATGAATGAATCTTTAGATACTCATGTTAGAAATCTCACCAGTGAGTTTGAGAAGATCTATAGGAGAGCTAATGAGCTGACAGTTGAAAATGAAACTTTAGAAATTCTGGTTAAAAATCTTTTGAGCGATCTAGAGTATTCCAAGTCTCAACTTCTTGCTTTTTCTAGTGGTTCTAAGAAGTTAGATAACATTCTAGGAATGGACAAGCCTGCTGGTAATAAGGGAGGTATGGGATACAATAAAAATGATCATGATATTACTAGTATGTCCAAGATCGCATTTGTCCCTGGTACTAACCAACTTAAACATATGCCTAACCCTAAACCTAAGAATAATGGAAATGTAGGACAGAGGCCTACTAGACAGCGTAAGACCCGCCAACCTAGGAATAGATATCAACGTTCTCATAACTTTGATCCTAGTTTTATCCCTACATGTTTTCATTGCGGTGAGTTATGATACATAAGGCCTAGGTGTTGTTATTTCCTGAACATAAATAGAAATCGAGACTTAAATATAAATAAGAATCAGAATTATGTTGGTCAGATTAACTTCCTTACTAATCAGGTAAGTAAATTGGCCAAGTTGATGGCATAGATGACAGGAAACATTCCTGTCATTAGACAAGTATGGATGAAGAAAAGTGATCTGAAAAATTATGAAATGGATCACGATGCTATTAAAGGAAAGAACACTTGCATATCAAATTAATTATGTATTTTTGGTGCATGCTCGTATTTTACTATTGTATGACATTGAGTTATGCATGTATCATGTTTATTTACTTATTTGTTCTCATGCATTTTTACTTTCTGTTTTGTTTGTTTGATTTTTCTTTTGTTTTGTGTGCTTGGTGCATTCATGTTTTAATTGAGAACAAAAACAATCTTTCATTGTTATGATTTAAAAAAAAAATTAGAAAGAAAAAAAGGGGAACAAAAAGATTTTTTTTAAAAAAAATAAAATTGTTTTACAGCACGATATACAATACACTTGATTTTGTAGGTCTTCATCAAGTATAAGTTTATTTAGTGAGCTGTAATATAATTCTCATTGCAAGCTTAAGATACTTTTGGAGTATTAATATAGGTCTTTTCATATACCTTCTGCATTGCACACACTATATGTATGTATGTTTGTATGTATGATGATAATAATAATAATAATTTAAGGAGCTTAATATCTTATGTTACTTTTCGAAGTCTTCTTGACTTGAGTAATTAAGTCTGCGGGGTTTCTTATGACCTGGTGCATATGGTTAATGACTTGGATTAACCGACCTAACGCTCGTTACAGGGGCCATGTTAGTCGCTTAAAGAAAGGAAGCCCGCACTTGAGATGAAAAAAAATATGTGAGCATTCCTGATTATTGTTGTGATATAAAGATAAGTTTTTTTATGATAAAAGTCAGGGGAATAAAAGACATTCTTCATAAAAATGAGCTTTCATATGTAGGTTCTAATGTGCTTTACTGGTTTGACTTTTATAAGTAGAAGGATATACTTATTAGTAGTGATGTTTTGCAAGTCCTTGCTCACAAAGTTAAGGTTTGGAGTCCTACTGTCAGAAGATTAATGACACTTAACACATATATGTCATCTATATCATTTACTCCAAGGGTAATTTGAGTTGGTTTTGTAGGAAAGATCATTGTTCATTGCATATACTTCTGATTGCTTACACATACTCTATCAAGTTGTTGTATGCTATTCGTTATCCCTTGTCATTTTGTGACAAAAAAGAGGGAGTAGAAGAAAATAATAGAGTTTATCAAATTACATATAATGGTGTTTTGCATTTTATATCTGAGGGGTTGTTGGGGTGAAACATATATAGATTTTTCCTACTGCTTTAAATCGTTGAGAGTTTGCAGTAAGGGGGAGTTTGTGCATATTTTATTTCAATTTCACTAAATTAAGTTTTTTATGTTTTTATAGTGTCAATGTTTCAATTTGGTATGTTGGGTTGCATTGATACTATGTTTTAGTTTAACTTGTGTTATAAAACTAAAAATATACTTTGAGTTTCATTTGCTTAATTGATTCTTACATTTAGACTGTTTGAACTACATTTGATATTGATCCTGGTTTCCACACATTTTACACTTGATATTTGAATTGTCTTTTTCAGGAAACAGGTACTGGAACATGAACTGAAGAGTTTGTTCAAAACAGTTTTAGTCTAAGTTTGAGTCATATTTTGTGTCTGTAATTTTCATTTTATTATTACATTGACTTAGATTGTAGTTTTGTCACATAATGCTAAAGAGGGAGTTTGTTAGGTTTTAGAATTTTTGTTATTGGCGATTCTGTGAACAAAAGGATTGAAATTGATATATTGTAAAAGTTCAACGAGTAATGTACAATAAATCAAAAGTTAGGTGTTTGAGTCTAGGGTTTCGAGAATGGGAAAAAAAGGAAAACGACGAGAATTTTAGTTAGACCGTCATTAAGATTTGGCTTGAGCTACAAAAATAGAAATATCGTCGCTGGACCGTTGCCAGGACTTCGCTCGAGCGGCATGCTATCGTTCGACCTTCGCTAAGCCTTTGCTCGAGCGACAGGTTTATCTGAATTTTTTTTTGTTTCGCGATTTGAAGGCTTTTTACTCGGCCCATTAGTTTTCTAACCTACCTATAAATACCAAAACTCACCTATACATTTTTCTAATGTTGAACATTGTGAGAAACAGATCAGAGAGTGATTCATCCATATCATATCTTTCAACCTTCATCTATGTGAGATAGTTTTGTGAGAAAAACATTAGTCCATTAATCCAAATACCAAATCACTACTTCCTCTACATTTGTTCAAAGTTTTGAAAATCGAAAGAAGGTGATATGAGTTTTTGTCTGTGATCGTGATCCATGAGAAATAAACGAATTCACAAGGCTTGGAGTGCTGCGGGGTAGCAGATTCCACGGAGAGCTTTAGCAACTGCAACTAAGGATTGGTGCAAGGGAGCACGGGATCATGGGAGAACTGTTAGGAGTGCAGTAGGGAAATCAGATAGTACGGGTCGTCTAGTCTGGTAGACTGTAAGTTGTTATATTCGTTTATAATGGATTGATTGGCAAAGTGCCCAGAATTTTTTCCAGTTGGGTTTATCCGTGATTGTTTTGGTGTTGATTACTGCTTTCGTTATTGTGATTGATTATACAAACTGCGGTATTCAAAGTTAACACTAATATGACTTGCTTGATTAATCATCTAGAAAAGAATTAAAAATGACTTGTCGCTGTTTAATTCGTAAAATTTTTAATTCCGCATTATACACCTATTCACTTCCTCTAGGTGTTGTTAGGGTCGAATTTCGCGTTTTTCACGTGTCGCAAGCCCTGCCCATCCGCAAATTTTTTGTGCATGCCATGTGACGTCTTTTAAAAGTGATGATTTGTTTGTTTGAACCTATCTATACAAAGAGTTGTTGTGTTTGTTCAAAATACAACTTTTCTTCAGTTGCGTCTCTTGGATACAATATTTCAATGGATTATTTTTGGGGTACAAAATGGTGTCCAAAATAGCCAAGTGGCGGCCCCTTATTGGAGGGGTGGGTGGCCCCACAGTCGCCCCTTCAATAGGGGGCCGCCATTTGGCCATTTTGAACACCATTTTGTACACTATTTTGTACATGTAGTAAGGTCCTATTTCAATTTCTATAAATTAACTCTCGAATATTGAATTTTATTAATTCCAAATTCGTTTCAATTAATTCCTGCAAAAATAATATTCTTTCTTTTTGGCACTATTCCGTGTTTTGCATTTTAATCCCGAATATTATTTACTTGCATATTTTAGTCCTATTCCGATTCAAAGAGATCAAAAAATTAGTAGGTTTGTTATATCTTATAATTTTGTGTGCTACTATTTTAAGTCAGATCGTTGTATTTTGGAGGACGAGTGCCTAAAGATCATCAGCGCCAACATAGGGTATTATTGTCATAGAAAAAAGTAGAACTCTTACCTCGATCATAATAATTTATGCTTTATTTTCTTTCACTGTGCAAGTCAAAACTCTAACCAATTTTTCACTTGCCAAAAGGTTATTTTAAATTTAAGTTTGTGCACAGCAAATTGATTATATTACATATTATTCCGAACAACTAAGAGACCGCAAGAAGCGAGGAAACATTCAAAGTTTACGTGATCAGTAATGATGTTTTAGCCAATCAAATAAAAAGCAGCCTAAGATTAGATTGCGGGATTAAATTAAAGTAAAATGCCTGATTAGGTGCATAGATAATCAAAGCCGACAGTGTTTTTCTCGACTTGGACATCTTCCAAATCCATTAGTTTAATGACCGGCTAAAATTGATGTTTTGGTGGACCAATTTTCGAAAATCCACATGCTGCGTAGTCGGACAGTGAGGTTTTCAAATTTTTTAAGAGTAATGTGGTACTCGAACTCGAACTTGATGGTGTATATCTGGTTGACCTCGTTTTTTTTTTTTTTGAAATGATGTGGTCTACAAGTTTTGCTCCACATAGACACTTTACNGAGGTTTTCAAATTTTTTAAGAGTAATGTGGTACTCGAACTCGAACTTGATGGTGTATATCTGGTTGACCTCGTTTTTTTTTTTTTTGAAATGATGTGGTCTACAAGTTTTGCTCCACATAGACACTTTACCGCGCACTGGAGCTGTAGAGCACACTGTTAGTCTTTCGTGACCTTCTTCAGTGGTGGGTGAGTTGGTTGCAAGCTCTCCAATGGTGATATCAGTCGACGGTGATCAAATATTTATATTCGAATATAAGGCACAAGATGAAAGTATATGAAAAGTGGAACAATATGTATGTTAAGAGTTTGGAACAACATTACCTTCAAATGGCCAAGTATGTGAGTTTATATATTGGCGGATATGGAGTGCTGACTGATTTCCTACCCTGCCCTCAGTACATACGATAAAAAATTTCACTATTGATGTGACATGTTAGCAGTGAAAAGTTTTTATTTTCAGCAAAATTTTTTTATTTTGTTAACTGTGAGTAGCAGATTAAGCCTGCTTAATATATTGGTATGTAAATATTAATTGTTTAGAGGGTTTATTTTATTTACAAATTATTATTTTCTATATATAGAAAGTATTAAAGTGAATTCAAGAAATGGCAAATCAATGGGAAAAAAAGACTAGCATTTAATTTTGAGAAAATTGCAATCGCGGTACCAAATATTTTACTTTTTTTTTTGCAGACTTTGTCCAAACATTTCATTTGTACCACCCATAGTATCAAACCTTTAAACAATTCGCACTGGAGTCCAAATTGATAGTTTCGGTCAGTTTGACCCAAAAAACCGTCTGCTGACTTCAAAAATTAAAATTTTAATAATTTTGATCAAATAAGATAAGGGAAAAATGGTAAGTTTATAATTTTAATATAAAAAATAAACAAAATCCACAAAA